>OY744530.1:72964177-73016677 GCA_963556195.1 Sepiola atlantica
TACAGTAACTGGATTTTACCCTGTAGACGTAAGTTTACCTGTATTATATATATATATATATATATATATATATATATATATATATATATATTAATTAATCCAGGTAAGCTTATGTCTACAGGGTAAAATCCAGTTAATGTATTCATATAAAAGCGCTTAATAAGTTAGGTATGTTTATATATAGGATTCAACTAATCAACCAATCTTCATGAATCTTGAAACAGCTATTTGGCATAAAGGTGGATAATGTTGGCTATATTTAATTTTTGTTTAGGGCAAAAAGGGAGTGGAAGCCCAGCGTGAAGATTCAGATCCCTCTGAATTTTTTGAAATTTTAATAGGTATTACTATTAGACATGAATTAATAAATATTCTCAAAATCTCAGTTTCTTTGATAGTATTTTACAGAGCTTTTAGGGAGCATAATATGAGCACAACCTCCCATTTGAAACTGCAAATATTTCAGTTTTGCATTAAATTTGATCCATAGCAAGATTCCCTGAATTTTAATTTTTTCTAATCTCTCTTTAACTTACCCTTTAAATTGTAGACATTTTATAGAATCAAAATCATATAATAGATTTTGATCAGAATTGGAATAAGGATTCTGGACATAAGGTTTAGTAGCATTATATCTTTATTTGAATCTTTGTAATAAAAATGGTACATAATTGTTCTGCTCACGGAATTAATTTTACCTATCCTGCAACGAGTACTCAGTTTTTTTTTGTTTTTTTTGTTTTTTTTTAAATATAACAGAATTTTCTTCCTTTTTAGAAAATATAAAATAAATAAAAAAGTTTTTTCTTTGAAGAACGAAAGCTATTGGTGTTTACATTTAAAGAGATGTACCTACTATTTCTTGGACATTTTTATTTTTTATTTTATTTTGCTATTAATAATAAAAAAACAAAAACAGATGAAGAAAAAAATTGCCATTCGTATTCAAACTAATATGTATTTTTTATTTTGAATTATTGTGTACTTTATGTACAAACGTACATATGTTGGTGTTTACATCTCGGAAGCTTTATCTACATTTTCATCGTTTATCATTATTTCTATATTATCTTTTCCCGCCTTCTTTCAGAAGTGACGTCATTTGATTTGGCTTGAAGAATGAAGTAAGCCAAATATTAAGTCAACTAGAGTTATCTCCCTTGCACGTTTTCGCCGAATTTGAGTATCTCGTGTTTATTAATCAGCCACCTACTCAAGATTAGTTGTAGGTATATTTTAAAAAGAAAATAATTATTTAAAATAAGAAACTTTATCTACAATTAAATTTTTAAAGAAAGAAAAAATACTTTTTTTTTTTAGTTCCGTCATCCAATTGTACGATTTGCTAATCTTATTAAAACATAACCTACACATCTATGGATCGTTTTCCCCAACGATTTGGTGTTCTTCATCTGGCCCTTAACAGTTAAGATGGTCTATTCTGTTTGTGACAGCTGCTGCTTCCCCATGTAGGGTATAGGTTGAGGAAAGATCTACAGGGTATTAATAACAAGAATTGTTAAACCCCAAATGAGTGTGTCGTTATTATAGCTACTTAATGATACTGCTATGTATCATTAAAACACGAGCTGTGTATGAGATGACCCGCCGTCCAAATAATCAATCTGCTGGGTTTTAAGAATTGGTCCACCCCATTGCTACATCTTTTCTAAATTAAAATTTAGAGATCGGTTTTCCTTGTCACACAACAACAATGTAATTGCCTATAGTATAGGAGTGTGTGCTAGTATATCGAAATGACTTGCTATTATTTAATCTCTAAGAAAATCCATAGTATGAAAGAAGTTTTAAAATGCATAGTATGAAAGAAGTTTTAAAATGCATAGTATGAAAGAAGTTTTAAAATGCATAGTATGAAAGAAGTTTTAAAATGCATAGTATGAAAGAAGTTTTAAAATGCATAGTATGAAAGAAGTTTTAAAATGCATAGTATGAAAGAAGTTTTAAAATGCATAGTATGAAAGAAGTTTTAAAATGCATAGTATGAAAGAAGTTTTAAAATGCATAGTATGAAAGAAGTTTTAAAATGCAGCAGCAACAGAAGTTGAATATACTTAATCTTGGGCTGGTTTACCAACTGAGCTAATATAATTTTTGATAAGACCAAACCATTACCACATAACGAATATACATTGAGCACCTATATCTTGATTTTAATTTAAATAAATTTGTTTTTGTATAAAAATTTAAAAAACTGACAAACTGATCGAATACCAAAAAATCTTATAATTATATATTTATTTATATATATATATATATATTACAGAAGATGAGAACAACATCGGTACCGTCGGTTTCAAATCCAAACAAAGAGGAGCTATAGTTGATCTCCTACGCCGGATTCTCTTCAGTGCATTTGGTGCATTCGTATTTTGTGTAAGAGATATAAACAAAGGCTGAAGAGACTCCGACATAGGCGACCAATTATAGGTCCCCTTTGTTTCAATTTGAAACTGACGGTATCAATGTTTTAATCTTCTGTAATACATATATAAATAAATATTACGCTCTTACTTTTGAATTTTTCTTAATCAAGCACTCTGGTGGTTTATCCCACTAACCTTATATATATATATATATATATATATGTATGTAAAAAAAATTCTAGAGATTATAAAATTTATGTCATAATTACAATTTTAAACATAATCAAGCTCCGAAAAATCAACACTCAATGTTTTATCCATATGTATGCAAATTAAAAAAAAAAGATATGTGAAAGCTGTTTAACCACCTGTTAACTATTGAGCTTATTTTCATCTGCCGTATTTAAACACATCCTGGGAGTTTCATAAGATCTTATTTGATAAAAAATAAATTCTGTATTATTTGATCATCTCCTGGGAATATCTTGAATTATTTTGGTTCTTTTAACTTAAACTTTGCTATATATACACATATATATGTATATATATATAAATAAATAAATCATCCACAGACAACTGTTTCGTCCTTTAAAGACTCATCAGTGTGGGTAGACATGACAAGATTCGAAACTGGGACACCAGTGGTTGCCGTCTAATACCCTACTTACTAGGCCACCAAATTTGCCGCTGATAGGGGAAGAAATTATATCGTATTAAATGAAAGTATTTATTTGTTTACACTTTCATTATACTGATAACCAAAAGGAATCAATTCCTTTTATGGAAGAATCTTGCTTTATGCTAAGTAGAAACCATTTCTTCGACCTGAGTGCTCCACCCATAGAGGAGCATATATATTGATTAATACACATGTGTATTATCCATTTGTACATTATGCTTTAGTTACTATCATACAACAGTATTCAGTAGCATATAATAGCAGATATATCCAGAAAAAGGTTGAAATAGGTGGGGAAGGGGATTAGCGATTCTTGTACCCATGCCATAGATACATGATTTGCCAGTGAAAGAGAAATGACAGAAAGATAAGATCAATTATTCTTGTATTTGGAAAGCAATCTATGCAATCTATTTTCATTTATTTAATGATTAACCTATATGTTATTTATAGTTCAAGTAGATAAAATTGAAAAATTGATTTTGTTTAATTACCTGTGAAATTTAAATGAGCTATGCTCAGATTTATAATTGTGAGATTTTATTTTTGGAGAAAAAAAAAGAGAAAAAAAACACACACACACCGTTTACCTGCCTCACCACAAGGGCGGGATGTGTGGTAAATACCCAATTAAATGTTGTCACCCTGATGCTGCATATAATGCGTGACTAATTTATATAAGGATAACAGTATCTGGATTACTATTTTACACTCGGTTGTTATATTCAGACTGCTTCAGCTGATGTAAATTCCAACCTTCTTCTGTTGCATCTAGTCGACCTTGGGAATCTTATATCCTACTTGTGAACCTGAAGATGGTCAGAGGTTACATCGACTGAAACGTTATGAATATTAAAAACAAGATGATCATAGTATTCTGAAAAATGCAAACATGAAGCATCGAACAAACTGCCTGCATCAATTGTTGGCTGCTGAGACACTGCATCCTTTAAAACCCCCTCATGCTTCCTGAAATTTGACGAAACTACACCTGATGTCACCCTTCCATACACAGGCACTTTTGATGAGTTGTAGTGAACCTGAGCAATGCACACAATGATTTTATTGTCATTAATTATTATTACTATTATTAATACAGATTAATAATCCTCAGCTCAAAAATTTCGAAACAATATTAGAGTATATATTATAAAAAAAAAAATTACCAGTTTTGGTAAACAAAGATTTAGAATTTTAAATAGTTTTGAAATTAGAGAGAACCTACATAGTATGGGAGGATAAGCTCAATCAACATTTAAAAAAAAAAAAATTTATGTTTAATTCAAAAACTTAAAAATAATTTTCACTTATAAAAGGATCCCATCAGCAAGCATCGATGATGGTTTACATATTTATCATAAGATGGGGATAAAAAATGTAATTATCCAATGAACAAATGCTTCTTTTTATACAGACTAAATGTGTTATTTGTCAAAATAAAATACACTGATTGTATTTTTATCAAACTGGAAAGATATGGACATTGTAGAGAAATAAAAATTAAGTTTTAAATATAAAACATGTTTGTAATATTTTATTAAATAAATCTTTCAAACATTCTCACAGAATAATTAAAAATATATTTTTTACATATACGAACTTTAAAAGCAACTAGCTTTATCTACTACGCGTTGCCTAGAAGTCTTGACTTATTTTGCTCATTGGCACACACACCCTCCACACGCACAACCTTTCTTTTCTGATTTTTTTTTTTTAATTTTAAATTTTTTTTTTTTTTTTAAAGAATTTTTGTGAAAGTTAACTTTATTTTATGATGGTATCCTTTGGTCATTAAATAAAATATAATTCAAAAATAGGTGCAACAGTCGCATAGAAAAGTTAAGACACGCACACACAACTTGTGACATTAAGATAAACAGAATAGAAATAATGATGGAGTTAATATTTGAGAAAAAGATTTCTTCTTTTCTTCAATTCATCAAAAACAATTTAAAAAACATAAAAACTTATGAAAGAAATTTGAAGATGAAATCTTTTTTTTTAGTCTGAAAATTCAAATATCTTTTTCTTTTTTATCTGATATACTAAAAAGAAAATGTTAGATCATTTCATGAAAATATAAGAAAAAAGGTTAATTGGCTTTGGCATTTGGTTATTGATAAACAGAACAAAATATTTGATTTGATATTTCTACTAAGTTGTAGTTGTAAGTTCACCCCCCTCCCCAATGTATTAATAGGAGAGAGAAAGAGGGAGAGGGACAGAGACACTAAACTACCATCACATTTTCATCCTAAGACAGGTAATAAAGCTAGTAATTATATAAATACATAAATATAAATATGATTCAAAGAAAATTATTCATGATCAGTAAGTAACAAATATGAACAAACTTGAACGGTTTGAAGTTTGAGCGAGTTATCTCCCATTTAACGATTTCTAGCCATATATACACAACATAAAAAGCCGGAGAAATTTGAATATATCAGTCATAAAAATGTGTTATTTTTTTTTGTTTCAGTTCAAATTTAGATACATTTTCAAATTAATTAAAACAAAGTTTGTAGAAAGTGAAAGAAAAAAAATCACCAAAAATGAAGTGTAGAAAATTCAATTTGACAGAATTACGTTACCAAAGTAAGGTTCCTGGAGACTTACCTGGAAAGAAGAAAAGAGAACATTAGACATTTTCAATGTTAAAAGCCAAAAATCATATTGTAAATAATCAAAATGCGTTCAACTCTATACAAGTCAATTTGAGCCTTAATTTTTTTTTTTCATTTACTTTTTTTTTTTTTAATTAAATGTTTTAAAAATCAGTTAAAATAGACACTTTTAGGGCTTGCTTGAATTAAGCTAGCTTAATCTAATATTTTAATTTCATTCTTATTTTGTGTATTTGTCAAAATGCCCCCCCCCCCCCCCCCCAAGAATAGTTGAACTAAAATGCCCGTTGGTGAAAACGTGCTAGATTCACTTTGATTCATGGCTCCGAAGATATAGAATTTTTTTTGCATGTTTTAATAGCAATAAGATACAAATCTATAAAGATAAACATGACTGAGTGGAGTGCATATAATTGATATTTTCAGAGACATGATAGTGGGATAAATGTTTAATTAAAATGATCTAATTCTGTCTTTTGTATTCAGAAATCCTTATACATACATGGCAAATATAACAGCGTTCCTATTTTGTAAATTAGCGAAACCATTAAAAAAGAACCCACCATAAATGCATTAAGTGGCATAGCTGTAATTTCCATGAAGCAGTTTGTGTCCTTTTAGAAAAAGCAAAAATGAGGTTGGGAGGTGGGGGTAGGGGTGACAAAAAAACTCTTAGTTAGCAACAGAGGAGATCCGAGTCGCTAAGGTTGAAAAACACAAAGTGTCAAGAGTCACCTTTTCCTTGATGAAGGTAAGGACCATTAATTGTAAACACTGATGATAGATAACAATGACATGTTTATCCTGTAGAGAGTTAAGGGGACACTGAAGACAAGGAGTTGATTGGCGCAACATTGGTATGAATTTTCTTGATAAGAGGTGATCATGACATAGTGAATCACATGCAGCTAGATAGACATAAACCATTTATTTATTTGAATTAATATAGAAATTAAGAAATCCCAAAACTATGTGGGTTTTTTTAAGAGCGTTCGACTTGCATAAGTCCTTGTCATGCATAGACATTTTCTTTTTTGTTAATCGTATTTCTTGTCAGAGATATAAAAATCTCTCGTGGATATCTCCGTTTATATTTTGTTAATAACGGTCGGTTGAAATGTCCGTGTGACTAGGTGTGTTATGGGTTAATGAAATTAAATATTTATTTATGTTTTTACTGTTAGAATTAATTAGAGTCCAGAAAAGCGTATGTTCTGTAAGCCTTGGCGAGTTTTCTATTGGACAACTTCTCAAACCTACATTCAAAATCTGTGCATCAGGGTTGACAAATAAATCTTTCTGGGACTACATTGAACGTAAATTTTTGCTCGTATATATGACGAATTAACATATATTACACCCTCCTCCCAGGAGGAGGCAATGCCTAGAAGGATGGTATTATGACGAACTGGCATATACTACAGCATCTGCCTCCCAAAAAGGACGTAATGCGTGGAAGGATGGTATCATGACAATAGAACAGATACTACACTACCCCCACAATTGAGAATTGAATGATAGTATATTAATAGAAATAATAGTATAGTTTCAGCTTCAGACAGATACAAAATCTATTAGTAATATATAACTTCAAATATATGAGAAGATTTTAGTACCAGAGTTTCAAAGTGGGCTAGTTTGTTTGGTGAAACCTTAGTGGTAATTTATTCGTGATATATTTTTTTTATACAGTTTTCTAATTCATTTTTTTTATATGAATTGTCTAATATATATATATATATATATATATATATATATATATATAGTCAGACAATAAAAATTTAAGCTCAATAGATGTTTTTTTTATTTTTTTTATTTTAATTTTATACTTCGCGTATAAATAAACAAAATATTAGATTCTAGTGACCATGTCTTTATTCATGTTTAAAAAATCCAATTCTAATTAGTTTTATTTTATTCTGATGTTTTGGACACGATTTTGGCCTTTCCTTCTGATGAGTCACACTTATAGAAAATCCAAGATACATAACTCTGTATTTTGGTTGTCTAAGTGATGAAATGGTCCCATAAAGATTTGGATCTTTTTTTAAATAAAAAAGACATGGCCACTGGAATCTAATATTCAATTGTTTATTATATATATATATATATATACGTCTAACTTACCATTTATCTGATACCAGCGCCATCCAACGTCACATTACTACACATAACAAAAGACTACAGTCGGCCGATATATGGAAAATATTAACATCTAACACGAAAATACACAAAAATAACTGCATAAACAGACTTAAAATACTAGAAGCAATATTCATTAAAACTAAACAGCCTAATATTAACAAAATAGCTTTCAACACAGGTACTAACATTAAAGTATTCCATAATTAAATGAAAATAAAGTAATAAAAAATAAAATAAATAGTGGTAATAATAAGAATAAATAAATAGTAAAAATAAGAATTAATAAAATAAATAAATAAACAATAAAACCAAACACACAAACGATAGAATAAAATGAACTCAACCACACACCCTCTTCTCTCTTTCATTCGCCCTTAACGATACCTATAAAACATCAACTCAAGTCTTATTTTAAAAAACCTCATCCTGAAGACGACTAAGAAAGTCGATAGCCTTCGGGGAGGGGGGGAGGGGAGAGAAATAGCTTGACGGTTTGAGAACCTCACGATTTACAAATAAGAAAGTTCCGTAACGTTCAACAACGCTTGCTTGGATAATGACTTGCAGCTTAAGTATATACAGGGTGTCTCAAAAAAATGTACTCACTCACTAATGACCATTATTGTTCAAACAAAGCTGATAACGCGCACCAAGGGATTCGCAAACGTCTCGTCATTCTAAGAGTGAGTACATTTTTTTGAGACACCCTGTATATATAAATATATATATATATATATATATATACACACACAGGGTGATTGGAAAGTAACTTCCTATTATTAAGTGCGCATAATTTATTACTGAAATATAATTTTTACAAGAAATGAATATTAGAAAGTGTATAGCATAGTTTTTTTAATTCAAATTTCGATATGGGTGCCAGCAATCGTCACCAGCTTCTAAAGCTGCCTGGAAATCGCATCAACTGATTTCACAAAGAACTTTTTTTTCTTCTTATTTCTACAAATGAGTCCACACTTATCAAAGCTAAAAACCCACTTGAAGATTAGGGTCAACAAGATGGATAGATTGACAGATTAATGGTGATGAATATTATGATAGTATTGAAAACAACATTTTCCCCCATTGTCATAAACCTCGCTCGTGGAATGATAGGATTAAAGGAAAAAATGCATAATTTATAACTCCAGCTCCTCTCCTTCATTTTTTCTAAGAATTATATTTCAGTAATAACTTTAAAGTAGAACTTACAAGTATAGGGCGTTATTTTCCCATCACCCTGTATATTAATGAGTCACCTGTACATATGAATAAACAGTTTAAAAATAAATCCATATACACATGTGTTTCATGCCAAACCTGCAATCGTCAGTATGGGAAGAGACCATCTCTGCCAATCACATGGTTTGAACCCTGATACGAAAATTATGTTTGACTCAGTAGCCGGGGTGCGTACCAATGTTCCACCAGGCATTATCTAAAAATGGGAAGTAAACAGTAAGTCACTGATATGGGATGAGACTTGTGCCAACACTTTTGCGCCCTCGTCAGTAATAGAATCGGCAACAAACCCCTGACATGCAGAGAGTCACAAGCAGTCAAAATATTCCGATCTTCGACAGATTTGTATTTCAACCGATTGCTGTGGAGACGAGTGGAGTGATTGGCTCTGCCACGCGCAACTTCCTCGGCAGCCCTAGTCTATTAATGACGCGCAACACCGGAGACAATCGTGAATTGTCTTGGCTTTACGAGCGCCTCTCTATCGCCATTATTCGTGGAAACGACTTGAGTCTGCTCTCGGCCTGCCAAGCCAGCCGGACATTTAAAGAAAACTGACTCTGATACGATTATATATAAGGAATCGGGATTTCTTGAAATTGAATTAAACAATATCCAAGTGACGGATAAAGGATTTATTAATTATTTATTGAATTATTAATCTTATAGTTTACTTTTTCACCGGAAGTAAATTAACATCTAAATAGCAAATGTAGCAGCTATCTAGCAAGCAGTCGAGAGCACAGAGTTATGCATTACGCAAAATGACAGCTTGTTATTGATATATATATATATATATATATATGCAGAAGTCCATAACGAAAAAATTATCTCTAATGTTATTGAATTGACAAAAACGTACAAGTTCCATTTTAATGAATAAATACCAACACACAAAAAACAGGCGTTAAACATAATATGATGGTCATTGCGGATGTAAAGGATAAAATTTGGACATTTCTTTCGTTTTCGGCAGTCGCATTTATCTATTTTATACATATGTTGCAGAGAGAGAGAGAGTGTGGGGGGTAGTTCACAACATATTTATAAATTAAAAACAATTGAACTTAGAAAACTAAAATATTTCAAACATAATTTAAATGAATGGTAAATTTAATGTAAGCTCTAAATCAAAATTTCCATGAAAATTGAGAATGGCAAAATTGAATAGATGAAATATATCTTGTACAGATAAATTTACATAGCATTTTTTTTATTTGACAAACGACTAAAAAATAAAAAGACTTACTGATAACATTAACAACTGAGCTATTCGAAAAAACATTTTGGCGATTATTATTTAATTTATTTTTTTAGAGTTTACTAAACAGTTTGAGCTAGGGGGAGGGGTGTAATAATCGGTTCATTAAAAATCAAAATCGTGTGGCGATTGTTTGGTAAAATGTTTTATAGACAAAGTCGATATGAGTTACTTCCCTTTAGTTGCATGGAGCACACGAATGTTGCTACGAAGAAATCTTTTTCACTTTAGTCAAATAAAAGTCGGGCATTAAGATTTCAAAAAGTATGTTTATGAATATTTGTCAAAAACAATAAAATAGTGAGAGAGAGAAAAAAAAGGTATATAAAGCAGTAACGAGTGGGTGTGGGTGGTGGGGGTGGGGGGGGTGGATAGTCCCCCCCCCCCACCATGTTTTTTTTTTTTAAGTTTTTTTTTATAGCAGTCTTTGGAACTCCCTCCCTGCTCCTTGTTTCCGACTGTACTGACATGCAGAAATTTAAAACTAATGCGAACAAACATTTAACTGCACATCTCTCAATTTAGGATTACCCTCTAAACTTTCACCCTAATTCTCAGTAGCCCCTTACGTCTACAGTGGCAACTTACCTTGTTTGGGGGTGAACTCAGTTAAAAAAAAAAAAAATGTGAACAATCGTTGGGTCACTTTATGCCAACATTGATTTGTTCTTTTTGTCACGAATGATAGTAACATTTAGTACTAGCCAGGCTTAACGTTGCTTAACTTCGCTGATCTTACGTGAACCGGTTTTGTGGATAACTGGAAAGTGGGGAAGCTGAAAGTTACAGCTCGCATGCTAATCTATCTCGCAGACCAAACATAAAAAGCCACACAAAATGGGAAGTCTCTAATCAAGGAGAAACTTTAAATGAATAAATGCGAAAGTAGGACCCGTTTCTCACACTAAGTCAAAACGCCATCTTTTTTTATATACTGCTTATGTATCGGTCTCACGTTTAACTAATTTGCATATTGGTTTTAAAAAAGGACATTTTATTAATTAACTATTATTTGTTAGTGTTTTTTTTAAAATTCAATGATTGTTTTGATTTTAATATGACAAATAGTTTCGCAATATTGTTTTATTTCCTGAACAAATATTTAGCATTTGTATTCAAATGTTCCTTTATTTAGAGGAACCGACTTGAGTTGAAATCTATTTCTAAATTGTAAGTGAAAAACACACCATCGCTCAGGTAAATTGATTTTTCTTTTCCTTTCTTTACGGTCACATTTAAATAAATAAATTTGTATCGAAATTACCAAAATGTTAATGTTTCTATATGAATAAATAAGAAAGATTTTGTTTCGTTTTTACAAAGTTATGAATGAAATGTTTATTATTCTAAATTAAGGTTTCAACTCTTTCAAGTAGCGAACATTGCGAAGTGATAGCAAGCCAGCAAAGATGGCTAGTAGGTTTATAAGTTGCTAACTTGTTCCAGGGACACATGGAAGTTGGTTGAAAGTGTACAGGTTATCTTAAGGCTCAGAGTTCAATCCTGCGCAAAAGCATCAAAACGATAGAGGACAAAGATGAAAGCAGTTCTGTGAGCAAGTGCATCACGGAAGCACAAATGAGGGTCTTCACTGACAGTATAGCAGTTGCATGAGAGACCTATTTTGTTTCAATGTATGCGCAGTATCATGCGTTAGATTGAGTTGTGGTTTGGCTTTGTGCACGCGCACTCACCCTTAGACTTTTAACTGCGTAGGACTTAGCACACGTCTGCACAGAATCATAATCAATATGCACCAACAAAGCTTGGCGCCAAAAATACGATTCAAACCAGTTCCAGAATTGATCACCTCTTACTAGGATGTGTTATCCTGTTCTCTTCGTTTCACCACAAGCGGACTGCTGGAATGGAACTCCAGAATACAGCATTCATTTATCGACAAAGGCCAGCCTATCAAACAATTCTCGTTATGTTCCAGTGTTCCCTTGAACAAAAGTTGATGCCTATTTAGTAGTGGAGATGTTGGTCTTATTTATGGAAGATGATGACCCTTTTCTTATTAATATTCTATTTCAGTCAGATGCAGCCAGACAGAGCTAACTCTATCAAGTTACTTTCTTCGTCCTGACTTTCTTAACTAATCATCTAACCAACCACATAAAAACTAAAGCAGTGTCCATATCACATGGAAAACCGTCCCTGATGTAGGCACAGATTTCATGACCATGGCGATTTTGGAAGGAGGGTGGGCAGATTTTGAGGTCATGTTTGAATAACGTGAAGTTATCTATAGAAACTGACAGGCCAATGCCAGTTGCATACAGAAATAACAGGTCCGGTTTGGTCTCTTGTAAATGGATTTGAACCTCTGCAAGGTTGGAATGTAGATCCTTAATGTTGGAAAAGGAGACCTGGTAGTAGAGATCTACATTAGAAATTAGGGTTCTGGGTTTAGCGTGACTTGTTTTTTGAGTTATGAGAGGATTGGAATTTTTGTGGAAGAGGTCATCAGGTGTTAAGAGCAAAATACAGAGAGAATGAGTAAGAGCAGTTCCCACTAATATGACATCGAGAAACTACTGCATGGTCCAGACTCCATTCGCCAAATGGAAATAAAGCAGCTCCGATATTTTGCACGTGCCGATAGGACGGCCTCCTTGGGGGTTACTGCAAGGTTCAGGTCCTTGGACTATCAGACGGAAAACGTTTACCTCCAGCACCCTTATTAGTGGCATAGCAACAAAAATAGAGAAAGTTACTCAAGTCTTTTCCAAATTCCACTCACACTAAACAACTGCTGACTCGGGTAACAGCTTTTTTCCTCCTTTGTCAAAACATAGCTTGTGGAGAATGAGAACCGAGACACAAAATAGGGACAGTGAGAGTTACAGGGTTGCCAAAACTGCATCCATGGTGCATTTTCTACTCTCCATTGATTTGGGCAAACAATAGAGATAATGTTAAAAAGAATTTTTTTTTTTAAAGACACCTAAGTGTGTACTTCATGTAAGTTTTCTTGGTGTTTTCAGAAAATATATGCCCCCCCCCCTCCCACATTTTTAGGTGTGAGTACAGCTATAAAACAACAAACTTTTGGAATAGTGGGTAAAGGTCAAATTTGGAAGAGAAATTCAAAATAAAAAAGTAAAACGGGAAAAGAAAAACAATGTTTTTTTTTTTAATTGTTAAATTTCAAAAATCGAAAGTATCTGAATTTTCACAAAGAGCTTCGACGCTCTTTGCATGAACATAAAACTAAATATAGCCCACATTTGGACCCTCTACACCTTGCACTTGTGTTCCAAAATTCATAATGATCTGTTATAATTAGTTTAGAAGTGAATCTTCTACATACAAATATATAACCATACCTTTATAGATATATATACATAGATTTTTTTTTTTTTTTAATTTATAAACCAATTTTGTTGTATACAGATTTTTATAATTAATTTACAAATTAATTTTCTGTGTGCACAAAAGTTAGACATGGACGCATGTGTCTGGCTATAAGCCCTCATCAGCATGTCTCCCAGGGCAGGGATCGAACCTTCGATGTTAATATTTGTAGACTAGCGCTATAACGACTAGACTAGAATGACCTGCCCTATTCGTGCACAACTTCTTATTGCTTATAATGTTACGTAGATTATTTGTTATTGTTATATATATATATATATATACAGTAATATTTTTATGTTAGGAAAAAAAAGGTAGAATAAAAAATTAAGTTGTCCAAGTTTTCATTGGATGATTTTAGGCTGAGAGAAGAGTCTGGATGTCAACACATTCTCACCCTAAAGTTAATTGAATTAATACTAACAACCTGAATTAGCAGAATTTCAGCTGATAAATCCCAGCATAAAAGTCCTGGAAACAACTTGCAAATCAAAGAATGGCTGTTCAGGTTGAGATGATTGATTTTTTTTTTCTGAGAGCAGAAATGAACCAAGAGAAATTTAACCTATTTTCAAATGACCATATTAAAATAGCTTCATTATCATTATATAACAATCAGAACAAGAGTGTTTATATTTAACTAAATAAATAAAAGATAGTTCGTCTGAAATCAAGGAGATTTTAGAAGCGGCAGATATAGTTTGCAGAGTATTTAGTTCTGATGGTCAAGGAGTAATGTAATGCCTTAAATAGCCCAGATTTAATCAACTTGCTTTTAGTAGAGAATCATTAGGGAGGGTAGACCCTCTGAAAGCTGAAAATTATTTCGGAAATTGTAGCTTTGTCAGCATTGTATTTTAACAAAACTACTCCTAAAATGAGAAATAGCTGTAGAGGCTAAAGGAAAACACTTATGGAAATATATTATCACTCAAAAGATAGATAATTTCATGATAAATTCAAGGTGTTCTTTTTATCTTAAAGTACAGTGAATCGACAATATCTACCACTTCAGACAATACCCGACTCCTAATGCAATCCTCTAAATCCTAAGATGGAATACTTCTACCACATCTGGGGAAGTGCCGCAAAAAGCATTTCTATTTTTTTTTTTTTTTTGTCTTTACAAAATTCAAAACCAGCTTCGCAATCTAGTGGAGGATGATCTCTTCTGTTCCCTACAGCCTCTTTCTCACAGAAGCGACGTTGCTAGTCTTTTTCTACTCTATCGTTATTTCCATGTAAAATGCTCAACTAAGCTTCAATCTGATTCTTCCTTGTAACATTCACAGCAAGAACTCGTTTTATTACCACAACTGCAAATAACTTACCAGTTTTCCAGTGTGTGCCTAACATCAAACGGAATTTCCATGAACAGGGTTTCTTTCCAAGAACTTGACAAGATTGCTTCCCTGACAGCTACAACATGGTCATCTTCAAATCTAATATCAATAAACACTCGTCAGTCCTCATAAGTTATCAAATCTTATTCATTTCCTTCATTACTAGCAGGGCTACCCGGCATTGCCCAGGGCAAAAGTGTAACATATTTCTATTAAAAATTATATCTCTCCCCCCCCCCCTCCTCCGTCTCCTTGCCCCCCTCTTTCTTCTACGCCCAGCCCATTCCTCTCTCTGGAAATACACTTTTTATAGATTACTCGATTGAAGGAAAATCAGAGTACTTCCGTTTAGTTAGTACATGAAAATTACAAAAATTACAAAAAAAAAAAAAAAAAAAAAAAAAAAAAAAATCAATAACCCCATGGCGAAATCGGCGGCAGTTTCGGGTCAAAGAATGGGTATTTTTTTATAAATTTTAGATATTATTCAATTCAGGCAACGCTGATCAAGAATATACAAACTTCATGGGTGTTTCTTTGGTAGTTTTTAACTTGACACACACTTCCCTCTATATAATAGATTAAAAGTCCTTTATAATATCCATCAACTGTCATCTGTCAATCTATCTACTTAACTCTTATTCTTGAGTGGTGTTTGACCTTTGTAAGTGGTGACTTATTAGTAATATATATATATCATTTTGAGAAGGTAGTATTATTGTCCTTGAAAATGTTAATTCAGGTGCTAGTGTGAATTTAGTTACAAAACACAATGATTAAAAGAAAAAAATTAAACCGCATATTCCATCACATGTATGACAACGCTCTCTTTTTTATTCTCAACAGCAGATTTCACATTAAAAATTGTTTCGCATTTGCTGAATAATCATGTTTCTACACGGCTGACGGCTTTAAAACACAAAGTTGGTTCTGCTTGCTAGTTACAAGTTTTAGAAGTGATTTGCATTCGCTGTCAACAACCCTCCTAACGTTTACAGAAATCATTTGCTTTAAGGTCATTGTAAAGATGTCATCGGATGCGTAGGATTTTTATTGCTATATTCAAATTTCTATTTAAATTCTGACAACTGTCCTCTGATGAATGACAGTTAAATGATCTTGAGATTTTTACTAAAAATGAATCCACTTCTACTGACTGCTTTACAATACTGAACCCATCAACACTTACATGATTCATACATTTAATTCAGATGTCATCTAAGAGTAGAGGACACCATTTGGCACAGGCCTACAATAATATGCAACCTTCAAATACTAGGGTTTACAGCAATATTTCTCAGAGTTATTTTAAGAAGGTAGCAATGGATAGGGTGAAAAATATGGTAATCTTACAACTATAATAAAATAATATTCCTTTTTCTCAACAACTGAGCTATATATTCAAGAACCAAGATGAAGAAATAATCCAATCTATTGGGTGGGTGCATAATTATTACATTTTTTTTTTTCAAATTTTATTTAATAAAAACAATTAGTGGTTTGTTTTTAATTTATTTCACAAAAAAATCCTTTTCAGAAAGTGTATTGAAAAAAAAAAAGCAATAACCAAGTTGAAAGATGGTCCAAGAAGTGAAAATCAGGTGATACAATCCATGCAGATGAAAAAGGAGGTTGACCATCAAATTTCAACGACCAGGCACTTTTGGCAGTTCGGGAAGAGGGCGGAAGTTTGACAACGAACAAGAATGTTGGCAAAAGACAAACGTGGACCATTCGACCATTGTTTGCCTCAAAAAGTTTGGAAAAGTATGAAAATTGGCTGGGTGGGTCACCTACAAACTCTCCACTAACAAAGTTGAATGTGTTCGAATTTTTCACTAATTTGCTGAAATTTTTTTTGGGGGGAAAAAAAAAAAAAGAAAAAAAAAAAGACTGATTATGCACCTACCCAATAAATCTATAATAAAGAGATTCATTTTCTAGGTACCCTGATGTAAAATATTAAATGGCCTTGTGCCAGATTAGGTCGAGTCGAATGTTGCAGGTTTTAGGAGAAATCAAACTTTTATCCCAGTGCATTGAGGAACAAACAGATGATTCTAAGAAATACTAATACATCTGAGGACATGATTCTAAATCAATTCTAGGAGTAACAACGTGATGAAATAACTTTCTGAATCAAACAAGGCATTCTAGCAAGACATCAGAACTTGCAAAAAGTAACAGAGGAATGCAGTTTAATCCAGGCTATCTGACCTGCAAAACTTACTTTCTCTTCACCCGCTTATCCGGCCTTAAATTGAAGATATCCAGTTACAAAATCGTTAAAGATATACAAAAGGACTTTACTTCACAAACATGCAAAAAGAAAGTAATAAAGACTTTTCTATAAAGCAGTGTTGTTTGTGTTTGTTCACTACCAACAACGTGAGTATATCAACATCATATTCGGTTTAATGTTTGTTTCATATACTGGCATATGTTGGACTGCTTTTAGAAATTTATTTCTAAAGTAACCTATATCTCTGGCCAGGTCTTTATTTCCCTTTCTTTTAAATCCATTCATATCACTCCCCTGCGTTTTCTTTGGCCTTCCCTATGAACTGAACCTGCTACCTCAACTGTTCTACATCTAACCCAATAACTCTTATTCTTTAAAGGATGCCATACCATTGAACTAAGTATATTGTTCTGCACATATCTTCCTATACTATCCAGATGTAATCTTCCTCGAGGTCATCAGAACTAAACTTGTCATTAGCACTCACATTACACATCCATCGTATCATTCTGTTAGGGGCAACCTAACAAAACAGAATAGTTATTTCCCCTTGAATCAAAAGAAAGAGTTATCGCCCTTGGATAAAAGAAGTCGTCTGCTATGACAGTTGAAAAGTAAACAGAATGGCTCTCACAATCAAACAAGCATCTCGTGTTCAGCGGTTTTCTACATTTTAATTTAATCTTTGTTTTTGTTAAAGGTTCTACTTCGCCCTTCCTTCATTTTTAAGTTGTTATTAAATCGATAACAATGTATAAACATCTAGACATAACACATTTGTTATATTTCTCTCCATACAACACATGTCTGCAACCCTCACTGACTAGGTTTCACTTCCATGCACCATCACTGTACACATGCCTGATAGACTTTTTTCTTGGTCGATAGTGGTAATGCTATACTTATTAGTAATGGCAGAATTGCCTGAACTTCTGCCATATACTCCTAACTCATGCTATCACACTAGTACATACTACACCCTGTGCTCCAATGGTATCACCAAGGTAAAACTTCTGGACAACCTTAATAGCTTCACCATTCAGATATTAAAAAAAAAAAATAAAGAGAATAATGTAGCCAAAGTAAAAAAAATCAAGAGTCGTAAATCCATAAGCACAAGTCCAATTGTCAAAAGCTGGCAAGAAATCTGGATCAGGATCTATGGAGGCATTCACCTTGGATGGGTCAAGCCAGCTCCAAGTGAATTTGTAGTGCCGTAAGTCAAGGTGGCTATCAATAGTTGAGTCCTCAGCATAGAAAGAACAAGTCAATCAAATAATTAACACAACTGGCAATAATATTTTACTCATCTACAAAACAATTTGTTAAAATATCAGTCTTTTATAACTGAAGGCAATTTATTGTTGGTTGCAACGGACAAGAGATGGATGCAAATTAACATATTGAACTTCTAGAAGCATTTATTCATCCTAGATGGTATTTGTCTTTTTCTGCATATAGTTTGCACAGTCTTTTATGTACAACACATTTTCTTCGCTACAATAACCAATTTAACTCTTGAGCTAAAATATGTTTCTGGACGTTCTCAATTTGAAAGGGGTAAATCACTCAGCCATTAAAAATAGCAGCATATTTCACTCACCAGTTCACTCAACACGCCAGTAATAGCCTTATAATGAACCTAAATCAATAATGGCAAGTTCATCAATAGATATCGATTACTGCATTAGAAAATGTTCGTATTCTTAAAGAAAAGGAGAAGAAAAAATTGAATGAAAGATACACCCTTTCTTATGAGATAAAATCTACAGCTTCATAGCACCGTTTTGGCTGGGGTCTACAATACATTGACAGCATTATATTTAAGACATTCACAGCAAGAACTCGTTTTCTACCACAACTGCAAAGAACTTTTCCTTCTTTCTCCGTGTGCCTAACATCAAACGGAATTTCTATGAACAGAGTTTTTCTATAAAAACTTCCCATCTGTGGAACACATTACCGCAGGAATGTTGCCGTGCAGACTACAACATGGTCATCTTCAAATCCAGTGTCAACAAATAATTGTCATAAACAATCCTCGTAAATAATGAAATTGTATTTTTTCCACTCATCATTTTCAATCCTCTCATAATATTCTTCATTGAAATGACAATCTATCCATCTTTCTAACCCTTATCCTCGAGTGGCTTTAAGCCTTGATATGATTCATTAGTATAAAATAAAAAGTAAATAAAAAGTACCACTTTTTTTCACAGTCAGCCCATTTTCACTTTCAGAAAGAGAGGAAGGAATTTGTCCAGACTCCACACTCTTGTTTTAAGCAATTGTATATGATTAACTGAACAAAAGTTGCTATTTTGCCCATAGTTAAGGGGTTTTAGTTTCATACCTTTCCCAAAAGTTTAAGCATATAAATTAATCCAATAGGTGTGCAAATATTGGAACACAACAGCCAATTACATAGCCTGTAAAAGGTATCCATTAGATCAATCAACCCCCTCCCTCCCCCTGGCAGAGAATACGAGTCAGAGCCATTATGGAGTCAACTCCTGGCACGTAGTTTTACTAAATTAATAAAAAGATAATTTTATCACTTTTCAAACTAAAAACTGATTTTTGGCTAAACCTCATCTTAAGATTCATTAAATTAACCCAAAAATGGAAACTAAAATAATTTTTTTCTTGGTTTTGTTCTTAATCAGCTTTCAAATCAATAAAAACTTTGCAAAAATAGCATAATTTTTATATATACTAACAAGAGAAAGTAAGCATCATATGTTGACGCATTAGGAATTATTGCTAAAAAAATAAAATAATCCTTTTCGTAATAGGTGTACAAATTCCACCTTGCTTCAGACAATGGTGTCCAAAGCTCTACAAAAGCAGACATCGAATGTCTGGCAGAAGGGGATTCACTTGCTTCCTGTATATCGTTGGTGCTTTACGCTGATGTTTGTGGTCCAATAAACAGTTTGTTGTGTTGTCTATCACTGTTCATTACTCTATCCGTTACTGTGCATCCACTCTTTATTACTGTCCACCGAGAGACAAATAATATTTTTAATTTATTTCTTTTTTTAAAGAAACTGATTTTTCAGCATAATCAGCTTAGTCAATTTATTAAATTCAGGCATACACAAGATAAAACAATTAAAGCATAACATATCACTTTATAAGTCCCGGGCCTGACATATATGTCACCACTAATAAAATAAAAAAATAAAAAATAAAATATAAAAAAATAAAAAAAATAAAAAATGAATCCATGATTTTTACAAAAGTACTAACTTTCAACTGGTAGGTGTCAAAATTTGAGCCCAATCAGATTATTAGTTTACAAATTACAGTTATTTAAGTGAAGCTACAGTTGCGAAATTAAAAGAAAAAAAAGCGGCGGGGGAGGGGGGGACTGAATTTCGTAATGATAGAGCGTTGCTTTCCGATGAGTAAGAAATACTGTTCAAGCAAAGCAATGTTATTCAGACTCTGCTCTGTCAGAAACAATGGTTACGAGGTAGTATGGTGACTTTAAACACAGTCATACAAACGATACTGAACGCTCAGTTAACCCAAATTTGGCAGTTGTTCCAGAAAACATCAAAACGTCCAAACTCGCTTTGGCCGATCGTAAACTGAAGTTGCGTGAGATAGCAGAAGTGTTAAAAATATCAGAAAACAGTGTATTCACCATTTTGCATGAACAGCATTGTTTGCAACTATCTCCCTCAGATCAGTTGAAATATGCAGCTGATCTAGAAGTTAAGCTGGGTTCAGTTATGGATTGGGGTACAAAATGGCTTGTTTCGTTTAATCCTGTTAAGACTTAGCTCGTGTCTTTCAATCCTAGGTGTTTCTTTCCTTTCTGAGATTCTCATGGATGGCTCTTGAGAAATCAACTCTGAAACTTCTTGGGTCTTTCTCTCTCATCAAATCTTTCTTGGAGTTCATACATTAGATCCATTGCTCTTTCTGCTTCTCGTAAAGTCGATTTTCTCTATTTCTCCAAACACTTTCTCACATCTGAGGCTATTCTCTATCTCTACAAATCCTACTATCAGACCATGTATGGAGTACTGTTGTCATATTTGGACTGGTGAATCTCTGTCCCATTTGAGGATTCTTGATAAGGTGCAGAAACATTTGTAATTTGATTGGTCCCACCCTTTCTTCTCTACACCCCCTTCTCTCACAGATGTGATGTTGCTAGTCCCAGTCTTTTCTATAAATACTATTATGGCAGGTGTTCTTCAGAATTGTGTGATCTATTCTCTGCTTCTTTTGTTCCAGCTCGTTTGACTTGTTGGTCTAGTGGTCTCCATCAATTCACTGTTTTGATACGTCATTGTAATACAGCTTCTTATTTTAGTAGCTTCTTTCCAAGAACTGCAGACTTGTGGCACTCTCTTCCTGCTGACTGTTTTCCTTCTACCTATAGCCTTGGTCTTCTCAAGACTAAGGCCAATAGGCATTTCCTGTCTTTGCGATAATCATATTTCGTTCTTGTTAGCTCGTTACATCAAGTGGCTTCATGCCTTGTCTGGAGCGATTTCCATTAAGAAAAAAAACAAACTGTTTCAGTGCAACAAAAAGGACATTTTGCATCAATATGATAATGGATGAAACATGGATCCACTAGTTCACTCTCGAGTCAAAACATTCAAAACAACCAAAGACACAAAATATCAGCAGGCAAAGCTTTGGCCTCCATATTTTCTGATGTACAAGGTATTTTTTCATTGATTAGCTTAAGAAAGGAAGAACCATCGATAGGGAATATTATATAACATTATTGGTGTGTTTGAGGGAAGAAATCGTCAAAAATCAGCAACAAATGAAGGAAAAATATGCTCTTTCACTATGTCACAAGTCAATTGCAACGATGGCAAAACTACATGAATTGCACTTCAAATTGCTTCCGCACTTACCATATTCTCCAGATCTGACCCCCAGTGACCAGCGGCTGTTTGCAGATCTAAAAGAAATGCTCCAGGGAAAGAGAATTGATTCCAAAGAAGTGAGACCTGAGACTCAGGTATATTTTGAGGACAAATTGTTCTAGAAACAAGGCATCGAAATCAGTCTAGAAGAAGACTGATCACTTCTAATTGAATACATCAAGCAAGAGTTGTCTTCCCCTGTGATCACTACGCCTTGAATAACATAAACAACCATTAGTCACAACTTTTGTTAGATTTTTAAGAAAAAAAACCCGCATGGATACAATCACAACAGATTATCTTATATATCTCTCTCTCTCTCTCCGTACCAAAGACCAAGCACAACTTCCATGAACAAAGATTTTTTCCTAGAGAGTCCCATCTGTTAATATACCAC
The DNA here is from genome assembly GCA_963556195.1 of Sepiola atlantica. Classification (NCBI taxonomy): domain Eukaryota; kingdom Metazoa; phylum Mollusca; class Cephalopoda; order Sepiida; family Sepiolidae; genus Sepiola; species Sepiola atlantica. Next base: position 72,986,762 of record OY744530.1, read on the forward strand.
GAAACTGCTTCCAAGCCGACTACAACATGATCGTCTTCAAGTCTAATGTAAACAAATACTTGTTGAGCCGTCCTCTTGAATAATCAATTCCTCTTAAGAAATCTTCTGCCCATTCCACGGTTGTTTACAATCCTCGCGTGGTGACACTCAACGTATGTTCTTTTTAACACTTATCGAGTGGCAACCGGTCTTTGATAAGTGGTGACCCATTAGTATAAAATATATATAAAGTGTAAATTCAACTTCAAAGTTCGTATAGTTTTAGCAACTGACTCCAGCGAATGCTCAATTGCCTCCGACAGACACCATGAATACGACTCCACAGCCCTTATTTTGGAGGCATATAATTTGTAAACAATACATTTTATTGAACCCACGGATGGGACCATGACGAGTACTATCATTTCAAGTCAAAATGGACCTGGGAGTAATAGAAACTAAGGGATGACTCCACATTCTGCAAAACTCACGAATGGGGGCTCACCACTGAATACAGTTACGTGTGATACCCAAAAGACTAGGCAAAGGAAGAAAACAAAATAACATTTGCGATAAGATAGGTTTTCGATACTGAATTTTTACAGGTATTGTACCTTGCCTAGTAGATATAATGGGTTTTGTTCTTCGCAATGAACAATTAGTTTTAAATTCATCCATGATAATCAAGCGCTATGTAATTCTCAATGGAAGAATGTATCATTCATATATATATATATATATATATATATATCTCGGTTAGCGACGTTGGATTGAGGTTGAAAAATACTTGTAATCCAGGGTTTCGAATCGTGTGACCGGTAGTGAATAGTCATACTTCTATGCTGATGAGTCTTGATTGAAAAAAGACGAAACGTATACGTCCATAGATAAATAAACAATAAAAAATATATATATATATATATATATATAATTATTATTATTTTATTATTTATTTATGTATATATAAGTAACATTTTAAGCTGAATTATTTCGACACTTGATTATTGGGGAAATGGTAGTTTTATCTGTACCATTGGAGAGCCATGCATATAACTGTCCATTTTTTAAATCTCCGAAACAGTTACATGGTAAACAGCTGATGATCCCCGTGTTAATATTAGATGCTTACGTTAAGGTCTCCTGCTTTTGTTTCACTGTTAGATACTTAATCCCCCTTGTTATTTTATTTACTTACTATTATATATTATTTATTTATGAATTTTCCAACAAATGTTAAGTCTACACTATTTTGGATTTAGTTAGTTTCTCTGGGAATTTAAACTGCATTTTCCTTTTTTTTGTCTTTTTGTTTAAAATAACTCAAAGCTTCTTTAGACTATATATATATATATATAATTGATAGGCATCAGATTGAGTGTTTCTAGTTTGAGAAACTGCTGTTACTTGAACTTCACAATTGGATCAGTATAAGTATTATTGCCATGATTGTAACTTTACACAAATATGACAGCTTAAAACACAATTTTTACCTTCATCGTTTACATTTCTGTCCTTTGTGTATAATTTTTCTACCAATTTAGTTATTTCTTTAAAACATTCAGCTTGATATCTAGATATATCGCATTCCTTTCCATTCAGCTGGCCTAATATCATCACTACGAATATAATCATTTCAAAATTGAGTGACAAAACCAACATTATTTTCCTATTATTAATTCTTTGTTTGCTTACAAAGAAAATCACACATTGGTTTCGAATCTATACATTACTTAATGATGATTGTATATTTGTATAGGAATCAATTAACATCAATCTTACTTGCACACATTGTGGCAAATCATATTTCAGAAAAAATAATTTTTGGCATTAATTTTAAAAGGGATTCTTCAAAGACTTATTGTCAAGCATGTATTGTTGATAATGATTTTTTTCTTGTTATGATTTTTTTTTTTTTTAAATATCAACCCTGTATTTAAACATCTTCTAACCCTAACTCAATGTCAGATCTTTCATTTTCAATTCCTATGTCCTCTGGAGATTAATTAGAAAACAGATCGTTTCCTTCAAGAACAACTACTTTTCCGTAGCTAATGTGCACCAGGAAACTAACTTTGAATCAGACAGAATTCTAGAGAGACACGGCTGCATAAGTAGCCTAATGGATACTGTCTTAGACTATGGACTAAGTTGATTTCAAATGCTATCAGATCTAGTGTAGTTATTCACGTACTAATACTGTTTGGAAAGATATGAACGCAATTTCTCCAACATAAAAAAAAGGAAATTGTTCAAGTAATCATATACAATGAATTGTTTACAACCTGTAATGTGCTTTGGCATTAAATAACCCCAAAAAGTTTGATATTCCATAGAAAACCTATCAGAATTGTTTGCTAATACGATAGGTGTTTATTTCTTCAAAGCTTTTCTTCAGAGACTATTTGCTTTACCAAGGCTTGAGAGTCTAGTCTATGCTACTATTTTACCCATATCTAGATTGAAAAATGATAGATTCTATAGTTTTACTAAGGATTTTTTTTTTTTTTAGTCTGTGAAATAGAAAGCTTTGAAATAACACCAGCTTATTCCAGCAATGTCTATGGGCGGATTTCTCCTTGCCACTGGACTTTAGCAATGATTCACCCAAGCACCCTTTCAGGGGATGTCCATTGTTACTTAAGATCAAAGGACAACTGCTGTTCTACATGTATAATTAAAACTAATTGCACATTTCTTAACGACTGTCCATATTAAAATGTTTTGTAACAGTTTCTGCTATTTATTTTATATCTAGGCAATTATTCTGGTGAAATATCTTCGCATTTATTTGTCTTCATTGGGATCTCAGTAAAAACACTGAAAACAAAAAACTGTTTCAATATTTTTTTATTTTTTTATTTTTTTTTTTTTTTACTTTTCTTTAGCATTGGTATAGTTTCCGATAAATTCAGATTCTTTTTTAAAATCTTACCCAAAAGCTCCCAATGAAATCATCCATACAATCAATATATAATCACAAAATCGATCAGTATTTAAAAAAAAAAAAAAAATTGGCAACTTGTTCCACTAAATAGTCTTGCAGTACAGAAATTCTGATGTTTTGTTTTATGACAGATCAACCCTTTGGGAGAGAGGGTATTTAACGCCAAACCCAGTTATTTTGGTAAATTTTTTTATGCTTCAAGTTCTTAATATTTTTAAATATTTAATAGATTATATGTTGTATACAAATGTTTGTAGATTAATTTGTTTTGTAGGCGTATCTTTTGTAATTGATATATTCTATTTAACCCATAGATTAGACCCTAACAGGTACTACCACTCTGGGTGAAAGTGGACCTGGAAGTAATGGCAACTAAGGGATAACATCAATCTCTCCAAAGCTCCCAAATTGGGGGTTCACCACTGGATCCACTTATGGTAATACGCAGGATCCAATGTTTATTATGGATGCACAATCAACTTGTTTGTTCTCTTGTAAGTATTAAAAATAAAGTTTGTTTTTTTTTAAATTGTCCATGTTATATTTATAATTTTAAAGGAATCAATTAGATCACCAGAATTGTCTACACATGCACATGTGTTTACATATACACTCCTAACACGCCTTATAAAAGGGGCCCGGAGGGAGGGAACATGAAAGCACAATTTTTTATCTTAATGAGATTAAAACTTGTTACATCCAATACCATCCGAAATTGCACTGATGAAAGTGATGTCCGTATTCCCATATTGTATGCAACGATAACCCTTTGTTTATAGTATCGTTTTAATTCAGACTATTATCCTCACACCTTATTTTTTACTACCATTTATACCGATGTGTTCTCCAGCCTTCTTCAGATGCATTATTCATTCATGATCCCCTCCCCGAAATATTAAAATATTACTCATGTTATTCTGTAAATTATTGTTCGTGAATTGTTAAGTTAACATAGAAAATAACCATGATAAATATCAGCCTACACAATACACAAATAATCATCATTGAATATGGGGAAAACATCAGTGGATGAAGAATACACCTGAATAAGGATGGAGGACATATTAGGTAAAAGGTAGTTGAAAAATAAATAGCAATGATAAGAACAGTCCAAAGAATAATAATGCAAATATGTTTTGGGTTATAATTTTAATTGTTTTCTTTTTTTAAATTAAGTTGTAACAAACCTTACAAGAGCAGTACTATAAATGTGAGACCTTCAACATTTCAACGGTAGATCATTTTTCCAGCCAAGAATGATTTAATTTGAAACTAGTTTACCCAATAATGAAAAAAATGAATATTTGAAGAAAGAGATGATATTTGAAAAGAAAGAAAATCTCTACGGTATTAAAAATGCCAGAGCAATCCTTACATGTGTTATTCTGTATTTTATACGTTTTCGTTTGTAAACAAACAGATGCATTTGCCATGAGGCTTTGTGTGCTTCATGAGACTATATTTTCAAAACGTGAACAGATTAAATATCTGAAGAGAGATAGACGAGCATTCTAATTAATAAACTCGATACACAAAGTAATTACAGAATGAAAGAAAACAGACAAAATAAAATACAAATTCAGCTGGGAGTTTTTTTACCTGTTTCTATAGATTTTACCAAGGAGAGAAGCAGAGGATCGTACACCGAGGAGAGAGAATGAGAGAAAAAGAAACAAATAACAAGAAATAGTAACATTTTATCTGTCACGTTTTTTTATGTGAAAAATTGCATATCTTAATCTCATGCAAATATTTAAAGCAAAATATATATATATATATACACACACGATTAATTACGTGGTAAAATCTTTTGTTTTCTTTGCTAAGTTCTTTCTTAGAGAGCTTTTAAGAGAATTTTTTTAAATATATTTTATTATAATATTGACATTGTTGAGAGAAGAAACTTCACATGAAAGTGACTTTAAAATATTAACCTATCAGATTTATTTATTTTATTTTTTTCATTCTTTTAAAAAAAAATTTTTTTAAAAGGATGACAACTTATAAAATAGCTAATTTTATAGAAGGTCCTTAATATTAAAAAAGGTGGTGGGGACAACTTCTTCCACAGTCACTTATGTTTCTAGCACCCTTTCAGTTCGTACTCTCAAAGTTTAATTTGTTTGGGGACAGAATTCAAAACTTTATTTTTTGTGAATAAAACTTCTTATATTCTCTAATAGAGAAATAAACCAGAATGAAAAGAGACCAAATTGGATGCATCAAGAGAAGTAAACTTCCTTGAAGTCAGATTGCCTTTTAACCATTTGTATCAAGAGTTGTGCCATCTTTAATTATGAATAGATTAGAGATAATCATTTGTAATCAGGTGGAATGTTACAAATATTTTTATTGTAATGGAGGCATTCACTAATTTGAATAAACATGGTGCTTCATTGTTAACCAATGGAAATCAATCTGCAGTGAAGGCCACAGATATGAGATTTACAGTGGTCAGTTTGCTCTTATCTTGCAGGCATTGAAGAGTGGAGAGTCTAAGACGAATATAGGAGGTGGAATAGAATTCTGAAGTGTTCAAAGTTTGTGATTTTGAGAACATCTATGCTTGAGATTTTTGAGAGCAGTACTGATAATTTTTTTTATCATAATGGCAAACTGTTTGGCTCAGAATCAAATTCTAGAGCAATGAACAAGACAAGAGGTTTTTTGGAAGTGACTATTTTATCTAACATCAGTACATTTTGCCAAGTTTCAAAATGTCATGACAATTTCTTTTTCTTCTTCTATAAAGAAATGTCTTGTATGAATGAGGATGAAACAAACAAAAAATATATATAAATTAGTCAATCCAGGCAGTTTTGTAGATAAAGTATTTCAAAGAATTGTCCAAATTTCCAAAATGCAGTCAATGATAACTAAACTCAGAGATAAAAGAAAAAATCAATGAACCTCTAGTTAAGTTATGTGGCACAAGTAATTAGGTAAAGCTGTCAGTCGACTTTAAAGACAGAAATTCTACAGCTTTCATGGTACTTTATCAAATGTAGTGTGTGTGTCATCTCTGCTTGGGGGAAAAATGTATGATAGCTTTCAAAAAAATTGCTAAGTGATGAACTAATATCAAAGTGTACGCAGAAAACAACATTCTAAACATAAGTGCTGCAGTAAACAATAATAGTAAATATCACCAAAGATAAAAAGAACATCCAGTCAAGCTACATGTCACATGAAGCTGCCAATCTATCTTAAAGGCCCAAGTTCTGTGGTTTTCATGGTATTTTTTTTTTTAAATATCTGAGGGAAAAAAAATGTATGATCGCTTTAAAAAACCTATTAATAAAGATAAACTAATGTCAAAGAACATACAAGTAAATAAATACATTCTCAAGAACTGTTGGATAAAAATTTTTTAATTTTAAGTAATGGTTTAAAATTTAGGACACCGGATATTTAATGTTCATTTAAAAAAAATATTTTTTTATTTAAAACACGATCACCACTTACTGACAAAGATTGTTATATTTTTGTTTACGGCATTTGTATCAATTTTTAATCAGAATTTTCACTGACAGACATTTTGAAGATGGAAGACAGCTTCAAAGCAATCAAGTCTGGTAGAAGCACGTCTATGATAGCTGTGGGTGTTGTGTTTAGAGGCACAATATGTACCACACGGAAAAATCTACGAGAAATTATATCTTACAAAGGATTCAAAATCTAGTCTCCTCTACTATTTCATCAATTATTGAAGAGAAAACATGGATTCATACCTTTCCCAAGGGAAATTTGTGAAAGTGTTGATGGTACATTGGTTATCAGTGCGATCTGTGTGCTCGGCATGTGGTGTTACAGTTTTCTTCAAGTGCATCATCATAATATTTGGTTTAACATCTATTTTACATGCCGGAACGCATTTAACAGCTCAAAGAAATTCATTTCCAAACTAACCTATCTCTGACCAGGTTTTTATTAATCCTTCTTTCTCTCAAGCCCATCCTTATCACTTCCTCCCGCATTTTCCTTGGACTTCTCCTGTGAACTGGACCCGTTACCTTAATTGCTCTACATCTACTAACCCAAGAACTCTCATCCATTCATTATTTTAAAGTTATTGCACACATTACATTGTTTTGTTTTTGTTTTGTTTTATTTTGGGGGGAGGGGGCTTGGATTTTGTCATTCTTCATGGTGAGTTTTTCTCATATCTCAGCTTGCCACAGTTTTTTTGGTCAAGTCTTCTTGGATTTTTCCTATTTCCAATTCTCCTGTTTTTGGAATAATATATTTTCCTATTACTTGTAAATCCTTGCTCTGATAATTAACAAAGTTGGACTGAAGTCTATATATTTTCCCTTGATCTTGCTGTGAAATGCATGTAAGAAAATGTTTTAATTTGGAAAACAAAATAAGATAAAATAAAATAAAGGAAAAAATGAAAAAATAAAAAAAAATTGAAGTGAATATGAAAATTATGATTTTGGATTGATTTTTCCGTGGTCATTGGACTGCAACTATAAAAGTTGTTGTGTGTATATAAATATCAATGAAAAAAATTAGTGATTTGGCAGAAATCAGCTTTTCCTAATAAATAAAAAAATAAAATTAAAAAAAAAAAAAATCACATTCATGGGAGGCTCTAGCTATTTAAGCAGAAATTCACTTTTTCTGGATTAAGAACAAGTGAAGAACCCACATCACTAACAAAGTATAGAATGCAAAACTTTATATCAGAGCATATACAAGTTGTTTTTTCTAAAAGCTGTACCACCAATTAATTTTCCAACTGTGCAATTTTTAATTATAAATATCTTTTTACATTCTTTGCTCTTTTAATTTTTCTTTTTATATGGAAAAGGAAAACTTAAATCGGACTAAAATAGCCTAAAAATTAAAATTGAACATAGAAATACTTTTTCTTGATTAAGTTATAAATAGAACTATTTTTTCTTAATATTTTTTTGTTTTAAATAAAGTGGACATAATTTTATTTTTATGTAAAGTTTGCTTCTTTTTTTTTTCTTTTATTGGTGCAATATTAAACACTTTGGTCATTCCCTGTTTTTGTGGGATATTTTATGAAAAATAGTCATAAAAAATGTTAGACATGTTTCGGAATTTGGGCACGTGGTGCAATGGATAAAGGTGTTAAGTAATAATTAATTTTAAGTGACAGTCTTCTGGAGGTTAAATATTCAATCCTCACTACAGTCGATACTAAGAATAAAATAAAAATGACTTAAGATTTCTACCCGGTCATGGCTGACTGAATGAGAACAATCTACCTCTGAGGATTTAATAAAGGATTCAGTTCGAAATTCTATATAGATTAATCATGTTTGACAATATGCACCTGAAGATCAGGGGTTACATCGGCCGAAACGTTGTGATAATAACATCCAAGATGAGAATAGCAGTCCAAATAATACAAAATCTGATCAACATGCCATGCTTTTTCACTAAAATAAAAATGAATTGCTTCTTTGTGTTTCTCCTGAATTTACTGTTAAACATTTTATACCAACACAAAAGTATGAGAATAAAATAACTAATTCAATTTTGATGTACAGGGTGTTTCAAAAGTCTTGGGAACATAACGATTTTTAATAACTCAAAAACTATTAGGAGTTGAAAAATGAAATTGGTACCATTGGAACGGTTAAAGTTTCAAGTTTTGTGGGGAATCTTCAAAGTTGCTCAATATGAGCACCATTCGTCACACGGCAGACATCTAGTCGGTAGTCCATTTCCTGCCAAACGCGTTCCAGCATCTTGACGTCAATGGTTCCCACAACTGCCGTTACTCGAGCCTTTAGTTCGTCAATATCTCTTGGAAGGGGCGGCACATAGACTTGTTGCTTGACAAAGCCCCAAAGGAAAAAGTCACACGGGGTAAGATCTGGAGACCTAGGAGGCCAGGGCATGAGAACGTCATCACCTCGCCCAGATCCCCAATCCATCTACCAGGCAGCCTTGTGTTAAGAAACTGCCTTACTCTAAGACTCCAGTGTGGTGGTGCACCATCTTGTTGAAAAATGAAGTCATCAGATTCTGCTTGTTCCAACTGAGCCATTAACCAGTCTTCCAGCATGTTGAGATAGGATTCACCAGTGATAGTTGCCTCTTCAAAGAAGAACGGTCCATAGACACCTTTCTTGGAAATTGCACAAAACACGTTCACTTTTGGTGAATCTCGCTCGTGCTCAAGAAGTTCATGAAGATTCTCAGTACCCCATATGCGAGTGTTATGCTTGTTAACTTTGCCATTCAGATGGAAGGTCGCCTCATCGCTAAAAACAAGCCGGTCATCAAAGCCGTTATCTTCCAACTTCTCTTGCATTGCAAAAGTCACGGCGAAGTGGCTTATCAGTGTCCTTCAACTTTTGGACCAACTTGAGCTTGTAAGGTACCATTTGCAGTCGTTTCCTTAAGACACGCCAGACAGTTGCTGGAGCAAGCTGAAGTTCCCTGCTGGCTCTTCTCACTGATTTACGGGGGCTCCGCTGAAAGGCTGTCCGAACTTGCTCAACTGCATCTTCTGAAGTTGAAGGGCGACCTGTTCGCTTACTTGGGCACAAACACCCATCTTTCACAAATTTAGCATGCCATCTGACAATGGATTTCCTTTCAGGGGCTTCTTTTTTAAATTTCCTGCGAAATGCACGCTGAACACATGTCCATGATTCAGTCTTTGCAAATTGGAGGACGCAAAATGCCTTGTCTTGTTTAGAGAACGCCATTACTGCACCTGGAAAGATAACACGAAAATCATTAGTATGACCAAGAACTTGATTAAGCAAGCTTTAAAATGGCACCAGTTTCATTTTTCTACCTGGAATAGTTCATGAGATATACGCATTTGTAATGTTCCCAAGACTTTTGAAACACCCTGTATATCATTTTTTTAGTGGTTTCTTTGGCTTTTACAAAACAAAACTTATATTTCAAAAAAAATTTATAAACTCTTTTCAATGCAAAGAACATTCGATTCGGTTTATTTTGGTTTACGGCATATCAACCCTTTTCTGATTATTTAATGCCGAATCAAGTCATTTTGGTAAAAGTTTTTATGCTTCAAATTCTTTATATCTTTAAATATGTATTTATGGTGTTCTGTTTGATTGTTTTGTAGAGGAAAAATGTTTTTGTTTTTAGCTTTGCAGAACATGATTGAGTTTTGCAATAGAAAAGAACAAAAACATCAATGTTTGGTGCATTTTAAATCAGGAAGCCGGTATCTTCAGACAGCCTGATCTGGTTGCACCAGAGAAAGACATTCGAATAATTTAATATTTGTTTATAAATATTGTTATATCTATATATAAATAAATTTTATATACACATTAAATTAGCCTACACTAATTAATTTGTGTTTCTGTACTAAGCGTACATCCTTCAGGGCTGGCTGCTTCAACAATTAAAATGGTACCTAAAGAAATTTCAAATGATGAGATTCAGACTAGGAAAAAAATTATAGAAACAAAAAATAAAAAAAGACGTTCTTTTCAATGTTATGACTCCTGAAGATAGGGGTGATGCTAAAGATTTTTATGAGCGCCAAATATTATCATAATTTAGGTTGCCCCATCCCCGCTTAGATATGCATACACATTACTACAGTCTGGACATGGCTAAAATTAATATCTGCAAGCACAACCATATCACTGAGTATCAAATATTTACATACACTTTCCAGAGAAGGACAAATTATAATAGCTTACACATAAACTCACTCATTTTCTTTGCAATAATACTTCTGAACTGACATATTATACATACCTCAATCTGGATAATATAATTGCGAAAAAAAGAAATATATCCTTATTTCAAATTGTACAATTTTCTAACCCCCCTATTTACTCAATTAGAATTTCCCATCTACTGTAGTTAACTGGTATTTAATAAATTAATTTTTACTCGGACCATTCAATTAGAAAGTTCAACTGGTATTTATTAAATCTATCAATTTGATACTTATTATTGAGCCAAGCTAATAATGTCTTCTAAATTGTACAATTTTCTAAAACATCTATTTAATCAATTAGAATTATCTATTTACTTTAGTTAACTGGAGTTTAATAAATTAACCTATTTTAAGACAAAAAAATTAGAACGTTTAACCAGTAATTACTAAACCTATTAATTTAATACTTATTAATAAAAACAGAAATAGTTGTTCATATTATCAATAATTACAGACCCACACAAATTTCCATAAAAACCAGATTCTGCAAAACCATATTGTAACACTAAAACCAGGTAAATAGCTGTCAAAGCTCATATTACAGTTATATGCATGGACATCTACACAAAACAATTTTAAAATTATAAATTCATCCTCATCAGCATGAAAAATAGTGAAAATCAGGCAGATATTACCAAGGACCTTATATTTATTATTTGTTAACAATTAGATAAAATTTTATTCAATTGACTTACTACATTCAACAACTACATCATTTACTCTGGTCTTTATATTTAAAGTTATCCGTTAATTATCCTAATGCTTAAATTAATTACAATTAGTTATGGGTTCACGGTTATATTAGTTTCATACTAAGTCGGGGAAGTTTTAAGTATTAGATAGTAGATTATTAAGATTTCCTTATGGAATGTTATAGTAAAAGTCACTAGGTTTCTACTATATTTATTTAGGGTGAACTGTTTGAAGTGTCTACAGCTAATACCTATTTTATCCCTTTGATTCAGTAGTTTATCAGGGAATGGTTAATTTTTCATTAAAACAAAGAAAAAAAAGGTGCAGTTGTGTAGGAGTTGAAGCCTTCTTCAAAATGCTCCATTTAAGTTAAGGTATATTAGTTTTCTTTAAGAGACCAAATATATTTTGATAATGAGGTGTCTTTCTTACCAAGGTTATTAAAGGTTAATTTATGGTTTCTATACCTAGCCTTAAAATCAGTACTTGTTCCAGCTATATAAAATTTTTACAAATTTAGATTATTATCTGGGAAAACAGTACCTAAATACACTATGCTCTGTTAAACATTTTTCTGGTAGCGAACACTTTTATCTCTACTATTACATTCATTTTTGCCTTATTAATATTATTATTATGTGTACTGTTGATTCTATTATTATTATGGTCTAAGATCTGTCAATTATGGATCTTAATTATTTTTTCTTAGTTGTTTGTACAGCTGTAGCTAAGTTTAACAGTAATTTTTTTAAATATTTTATGTAGCAGGTTATTTGCTGGAAAATGTCGGTATAAAAGATTAAGAAAAATGTTTTTTTATAGTCTGAATATTGAAATTTCTTTTGGGACAATTTTAATTGTCATATATGAATAAAAATAATTGTCACTGCTGACAACAGAATTCGAACTTGAATCTCTAAATAATGAAATGAATGATCACCATTTACTATACAGATATTGTGCTACTGACAGGCTGTGTTCATTATGAATTTGACTATGTATTAACCTGGATATTAACCTGGACAATTCAGAACAATTAGTACTTCTTAGTAACTCTATGCAGAAAGTGTTTTAACTGATAAATAACCAATAATTGTTTCGTTCACTTTTACTTTTTGTCTGTATATCTTAATTGAATTTCGTAATTAAATACTTTATTCTACATTTGGAGTTCTTTTTTTTTTTTTGATAACTTGTTTTATGTCCATGTAACTAAAGAATTGCATTATATAAGGGAAGAGTGTTCAGTATCGGTGATAGATCTCAAGTAGATGTAAGTTTGAATAGTGTAGACAGTATCAGTCAGTTATTATATGATGTTCATTCTATGCTCCCTGTATCTAACAATTGTTAAAAATAAACAAAAAAAAAAACAAAAAAAAACGATGTAATGGTATTTAGTTAAAACATTTCTAAAGTGCTTAATGTTATAAATTAAATATTGCATTAACTGTTTTATATTTAAAGTTATAAACCATCTTACAAGTCCCAACATTACTCTAGATTTTATGCACCTAACAGACAATTGTCAAATTGTTTCTGCTGTAATTTAGTTATTTGAATTTAATTTAATTATTTCAAATAAATATGAAATAACTACGCAAAAATAATTCAAACAGAAACTAAACCACAACAGAAGAAAGCACGAAACCAAGTATAATGTTGGAACCTGTGGGTGATTTGTTACTTTAATCATATATATATATATATATATATATATATAGTGTGTGTATGTGTTAATTAGATAATTGAAGAGAAAAAAGGAGAAATGTTAGTTTTACAACCAATGTCAATAATTAGACACTTAAGTTACATAAAGTTTCATATCTCTTTTCATTTTTTACTAAAAACAAACTTAGAACCACTCTGTATCTCCCATAGATACAAAAAAAAACTGAGGGTTCTTGTGATAAACAATTTACTTCTTCTCTCCAAAAGATATCAACAAAGCCATAACACTAAAAGATGTGTCCAAATAGAAAGTTGAAATAAAAAATAAAAAATAATAATAAAAAACATGTCTCAAGTTATTGTACTTTTCATAGTAATTCAGTAATACGCATAATTTAAAAAAACAAAAACAATCAGTAACAGATTAACTGATCTGAACTAGTTTCCATATCTACTTTCAAGATCAAGATTAAAGACCCAGTTATGGGCAAAGTCAAATACGACCTACAATCGTCGGATGTGACTTCGGTGGTCTAGTTCTAATTTCAATTAGTTTAATGTGATTATTTTGTATATTCACCAGCTATATTTACTCGGTATTGTCCGGGTGAAGGCATATTGTCAAGTGGAGATCTTAGTGGAGATTCAAATGTAGTCGCATTTATATTTTTTTTTTTATAGGATTTTTTAGAATTCGATTTAGTTTTCCCTATTTTTTTATTTCGATATTTGATTAACAGTAAATGAAAAAATAATTCAATGCATATTTATTAGTTACATATAGGCAGTTAACACAGACACTATCTTGTCTGATAGTTTTATTAATACAGAAATTTTAAATAAGTTTAAATAATTAAACCACAGCAGAAACACTTGACAATAGTCTCTTAGGGCTATGAAACCCAGTTGAATTTTGGGACCTGTCCCTCATCTAAAAAGTTAATCATGATTTTGAAAAAATTACTGTTATGAATATGATCCTCAATGAGTGGCTTTATCCTTATGGCTTCATGCCAGAAGAATCCAAGTTGTGTGAACATTCCCCCATAACAGAAAAGAGTCGCTTAAAAACTGCCTGTGCTAAAGATATTAAATAGATATTTTGTGCTAAACAGATAAATGAACCTTCTTTAATCAAAAAACGGCAAGATACACAAATTCACTGCTTTATAAAACATAACATCTGAACTTTCCCCGCTCAGGAAAGAGTCGGGGGGGGGGGGATCTTTCCTGCTTTATGCACTAAAACTTGATAAGCACTGTGTGAATATAAACAGGTTTTTTTTTCCATTAAACATGCCAGCAGCATATCAACTGGTTTTTATTTGCCAATAATTCTTGCTGCTGCACTATAGTATTTTATCCATTTTTATTTTTTAGGACGGGTGGGTGGGTGTAACAGCAACTGAAAAAAAAAAATGTATGCCGAACAGTCGCCAAGTTTAGAAAAACAAAGGGTAAAAAATAAAGTCTACTTAAGATTTGGGGGAAATTTTTCATTGTTTATTTAAATAGTACTCAATAAAGAGAGCATTAAAATGATAATAAAAAAAGTATGTTGAATGGCTACACAAATGCAATAGCATTTCAATCACGGATCTCTTCATAGACAGAGGAGGTCTGTGATCAAAACATAACTCCATTTGTGTAGTTATTTCACATACTTGTTTATTATATCTAGTCTGTGTTTGGGCCAGTTCATCTTGATTATCAGGTAATCTAAATAAAACAATAATAAGAATATAACGGAACAGTTGATTGGAGTTTAAAAATCCATATAAAAATTTTGCATATATCTTTTCTTTTTTTTAACACATAAATGGTATTTATTTAAAGCTGACAATACTGTACCAGATTGATGGAGGTGCAAGTAAAAATAAAATATGCAATTGACCATGAAAGCAGTATATAAACATACAAGTCACAGAGTGCACAAGTCAAATAATCACAGTATTATGCCTGTGTGGAATAAGTGGAAAAAATTCGAATTGTTATCTTTTCCCTCCAACTCAAAACAGATCAGTTATCAAAATCCGTGTTCTCCTAATTTAGCCTAAATACAGACTTTCAGACAAAATAAAAATGAGCTTTTGTAATACAGTTTTAATGATTGTTATGGAATTTTTGAGATGAGGATTGATAATTTTTATTATTTGGATTATTAAGACTACTGTTCTCATTTTGGATGTTATTATCACAACGTTTCAGCCGATGTAACCTTCGACCTTATCAGGTGCATCTTGTAGAACTCAGGAAACCTGATGTCGAACTCTGGAATCTGTACATAATTTCTAACAAAACTCTTTATTTAATCCACAGGATGGGATGGAGTAGCTTGCACTCGTTCTGTCAGCCATGACTGGGTAGAAATCTTAAATAATTCGTAATTGTATTCTTAGTATCGCCCGTACTGAGGATTGAACCTTCAACCTCTAGAAAATTGTCACTTAGTTTTAATGATTCTTTTAATCTAGTGGGAACGCCGCTATTCAACAGTGGAACAGTTTAGATCAACAAAACAGTAACAAAGAAATGGGGCTGCTAGAGAGATCGAACCTACATCTTGAGCAGGGGCTATTTTACTCATAATACTAAGACCAATAATTAAGTCAAATTACTGATAGATTCCGATCTCTTCTTTTTGTATATTGCTCATATATACTTGAATTTTATGTTTAAATAAAATTATTTTCAAAATTAGTACAAACAGTTTCTAATTACAACATCCCGTTAAAAAATAGTCTGCCTTTTTCAAAGAATCAGCCGAATCACCTGCGACTGACAGCTAATGATGGCGAAAGCAATGGGGTGTGGGTGGGCCAGTGGATAAAATACCATGAGTGACTTTCGTTCTTTTCATCTTTCCTTTTGTTTAACCTTTCTTTCTCTTTTTGTCAACACTAGAAAGAAACATAGTCGTTGAAAAGTCATTATACAGACAAGACACATTTTTGCCTAGTGCCGGTTTTTGAAATGCAGTGATAAAAATAAATACTAATGTTTATACATGTTTTGTCCACTTTTTTATCAAGTGTTCATTTTCTAGCTGCTATGATCCCTTTTATGTCCAAAATCAAGATAATTTTCTGCAGAAAATTAATGACTAATCTTAATGTAACTGATTATTACCTGTTCGACCAGGCAGCAGACCACCCGCTTTTTAGGATCTAAAGACAATGTGGGCTCAAGACAATGGTGAACCGCTGCTATAAATGGAGATGTGACTATTGTTCTTCAGGATCTTGTACTCTATACCAAGATCACCCTGGAATATCTGCCGATATCAAGATAGTTTCACACCTTTCCATGAAATAGTAATTAACAAACGAGCTTCGATAACTATAACTACTAGAGGGAGTCCCTATTTACTTGCCTCCCAACGAAGGCAGAGTTAGACACAAGGTTATTTTTTAGTATGGGGGAAAATCCTACTCCCCAAAAAGGGGCACTCTGGATTGGGGCAAAAATTAAAATTGTCTCCATCTAAAGGACTTCCCCTTCACTGACCAAGGACAGAAGATGAAGTGTAGTATCAGAACAGATACTACACTTTGCTCATAACCAAAAGGCCAAAGAAGTCTGATACGCAGAGTACCTCGCCCTCATGACTGTTCCAAAGCAAAGTTTTGAAAACAACATTCATCATGGAAAGTAATTTACAAACTTCCCGTACTAAATATCTCAAAATAGAGACTCGTTCTCAAGCAAGTAAATAAATTATTTTTGCCAGAAATATTTCATTCTATATATCCTTACATATTTTCTGTATGCTCGGATACCAGACATCATTTTCTAAATTACCTCGGGCAAAGCTAAAAATGCAGACTTCTTTTTTTTTTTTCTTTAATTTGAATGTAAAGACAGGACAAAATACAGAGTATAAGAAATATCTTTATTCTTAAAACATTTTCTTCCACACAGTGAAGCTAGCCTTTGAATTAGACGAGATTTGTATGGAACAATATAGAGTAAATAACGTAATAAAAGGTTTCTTTCATCTTTACAATCCGAAACTTAAAATAATATTCTTTAGTGTTAATAATAGCTTACATATAAAAATAAAAAAAATGGTTTGTTTTTTTTTGATAATTATTTTTTGTTGATTTATTTTCAATGGGGGCATATATATATATATAAACTCAATGTCTGTGTGTATGCCCTATAAAAAAAAAAGGTTAGAGAATCTACATAAAATCTAAAAGTGCTTAACCGGGGAAGATAACGGAAATATTCCCGAATCTCTAAGTTCACCCCTAAAGCAGAATTCGTCAGGAGGGGTCTAGTTTTTCTAGACATAATCTGGAAAGAAAATACTAATTTCAATTCATTCCTTCTACTCAGCATTTTCTTTCATAATTATTTAACATTTCTTAAGCTTCTCTTCTTACTAGGAGGAGGGGAGGGGGACAAGAAACTCATAAAGAGTGATTTTAGTAGTGTTCTGGAGGCATCCTTAATTATATTTGGCTGGTTTTAGTAGTGCTCTAAACAGGAGAAATAAATAAAAGAATTAAGTTTTACATTTCGTAAGTGGCATATAGTAATCCAAAAGTGCTTAACATCCTAGATAGAGTAGGTGTTTAAACACAGCATTGCCCAGGAGAAATAACTGTCTTTTATTAACTCTGTGTTGCCCAGGAGCCATAACAGTAATAATACAATATTATATTTGTTAAGTGGTATAAGTTAATCTAAAGTGCTCAATATCCTAGATAGAGCAATCCTACATAGGTGTTTTTAAACGCTGCGTTGCCCAGAAGAAAGATTTCCACCGTATTTTGTTATACTATTGTATACCAGAAAATACTCTGCGTTGCCCGGGAGTCCCTTGATAGAGCAGGTGCATGTAATAATACAGCAGTACATTTTTAATGTGGTATTTGCTTGATGGAGAAGAGGAAGACAAAAAGCTGTGTTGCTCAGGAATAAATTAAAACAAATAACAGATTTCATTATATTTTTGAGGAAACTGTGTTGCCCGAGAGCAATAACTTTAGAACTGAAAAATCAGGTGAATGACTTACATTATTATTTCCAATATATAAAAACATGAGAGGAATGATCTGAGTGGAGGTGAAAGAGGGGTAGGAGAGAGGGATGTGGAAAAACGAGAAAGAGAGAAAGATATAGAGACGGATTCAGATAGGTAGAGAGATAGGAGCTTTAATATAAAGATGTTACATTTTAAACCCCTTCTGTTTTGTTTTTTATGGCCCCAAGCAGACCTGCTAGTATATATGAGAAAAAACTTCATATAGGTAGGTGGGGTTTTTTGTGTGTCTATGTAACTTATACATCAAGTTATTTAGTAAATAACTATTAATCAAATATTTTTTTAATGCAATAGCTTAAACTAAAATTAAATTTTTGGAAATCCTATTTAAAAACTAATTTATTTCTATTTCTATAATATTCTGATCAGATATGTGTGTGTAAAGACGAAAATGCATGATTTGTAGAATTTAATAAAAATCGATTTATTTATTTAAAACAGTTAAATACAAAGAAATATGCAATGAATTAATACAAGTTTTAAAATCTTATTTAAAAAAATAATTTGGTATGTAAAAAAAAAGGACTGGCGTGTACCTCTGGTTATTAGCTTTTTATCTTATATATAAAATAATGGGAGTCTCCCTCCCCCCACATACCACTAAACAGAATAAGTTGGTAAAAAAAAAAAAAAAAAAAAACAGCATAGTTTAATAAAAAAAAAAATAATTGCAGCAGTGAACATGGACACCACAGCATTTTGCAGCAATATAAATCCATCTATGTGTGTGTGTGTGTTCGAATTCATTTTTTTTTTTAATTTAGAATAATGCAACATTAATTTCTGAAAAATCTTACAAATACAATACATGACGAGGTTAGCAATATACCAAAATTTCAAGATTTATTAGTCATTATCATCACATCTGATTAGTGGTTCTAATTAGCGAACAAGGGTATTCCACATCGGTAAATGGCTATAAAATTAAACCTAGTACTTCAAGAATAATTTGTAATGTAACAAGATTTTTTGTTTCCTTTTTTTCATAAAACTACATGAACTAACAACTTATATTTGCATCGTCTCTTTTGACACTTTCTTATTGAAATACTGAAGAGAGGATTTTGTTATAAATGGCCTGATTGTCTAAAAGTGCTGAATCCCCCTACATTAAGACTGTCACATCCGATGTGCATGGGATTGGGGGTGCAAACACCAACAATTGCAGTTGATTTAAACAATGGACATGATAATAACTGCTGCAGTGTGACTAAGGCAACTGCACTCATTCTAAGAATGCTAAGATGTGACTGAGTCAATTTGGAGTTAATGCAAGCAATTAATGCCTAAAGTCACGAAGCAATTGCAATGACTTGTTTAAGATTTCAACAGATATAAAGCCGGTAGGTCATAGGAATACAGATGGTTTAGTCCAACCATAAGACAAACAAGAAAACTAAGAGAGCAGAGACCTCCGCTAAAGCTTAACATTAATTTTGGATCTAAATTGAAAACGGAGCATCTTGTAGAGTTGATTTTAGTTGCTAGAATTTTGTTTCTGAATAGTAAAAGCTAATTTACGTTTCGGAATTTTTAAAAATTAAGACTGATAATTTGCATTAATTGAATTATTCCACATGGATCTATGGCGCAATGGTTAAAGTGCTAAGTAATAATCAGTTCTAAATTAAAGTCTTCTGCGAGTTGATGGCTCAATCCTCAGTACAGACGATAGTAAGAATATAAAAGCTAATTTGTAGAAACATGTTCTATTTTGCAATGTTTAAGATATTTTTAACAAATTTCATGATACACATATAGATGACTATATAATAATCATTAATATTGGTTAGGATTAGATTAAATTTGAATTATATACACACACACATATATATATATATATAAGTTATGAAAATATATTTATGGCAATTAAGCTACAGAGGCTTCAGCGTTTCATCTCTATAGAGAATCGTCAAGCTAAAATGCATTTTAGCTTGACGATTCCCTATGAGGATTAAACGTGGAAGCCTTTATGTAGCTTAATTGCCATAAATATATTTTCATAACTTACTACCTAGCTCTACTCACGTATTGAGCACCGTTGAAGTAAATGAAAACTTATACATAAAATATATCTCCTTATAACATTTTATGTAGATACATGAAATTATATATATATATAGTCTAAAGAAGCTTTGAGTCATTTTAAAAAGAAAAAAAGAAAAAAAAGTAAAATGCAGTTTAAATTCCCAGAGAAACTAACTAAATCCAAGATATTGCAGACTTAACATTCGTTGGAAAATTCATCAATAAATAAAATAAAAAGGGGGGTTAAGTATCTAACAGTGAAACAAAAACAGGAGACCTTAAGCGTCTAATACTAACACGGGGATCATCAGCTGTTTTCCATGTAACTGTTTCGGAGATTTAAAAACAGGACAGTTATAATATTCATGGCTCTCCAATAGTACTGATTAAACTACTATTTCCCCAATAATCAAGTGTCGAAATAATTCAGCTTAAAATTTAACTAATATATACATTAATAAATAATAATAATAATAAAATAATAATATTAATAATATATTACCCTTTAGACTACCGTGTGATATGCTAATTTGCATATCAAATAACATTAATTATAATAATAATTATATCTAAACACTACACCTAAGAACCATTCTGCGATATGGTAGCTAGCAATAAATTATATAGGAATTAAATGAAATTATATATGGAGAGAATTTGAATACCTACAAGACACTATCCTCGAGTGTCTAAGGTCTCTCTGTACAGGGGTTTGTCAGGACAACCTGGCGGGCATGAGGATACTTACCCCTACAAGTAAACTCTGACCAAATATTCAAAATAACATGGTATTTGAAGCCCAAATACGATCCCCTGGTATAGCTACCCCACACTAGCTTATACAAGGTATGGTGCACCTTCTCTAAGTTATGTTACTTCTAGTAACAACACTAAGCTGGATACTCCACCAGACTAGATGAATGTTTGTCCTGGAATCCGGTAAAACCAAAGAAACACAAGAAAGATATACTAAAACATAGTTAACTGGTCAATTGGGGATATGAAAATTAAAGCTCTGAACTTCTTTACTAACTCAACGTTTGAGAGATAAAGGAGAAATTTAATGAAATATTCAAATATGTATGTATCTCATAGAAATCAAGTGTTAGCCACTGATTTCTGAGAACTTACTGCAGTAAAACGAAACAAAGCTAGATAGAATGTATCCAGCTTTTTTTTCTTGAGGACTAAGTTCAGCTGCACTATATGCTCTGTGGTAAATCTGATGCTAGAAAATCCGAGTGGTCTCCCACCCTCTATTTCCTTGATGATCTAAGCATGTGCTTATTTTACTTAATGGTGTTGGTAAATAGATTTGACATGAACGTGTTACTATCACTCGGATAAACTTCATTTTGTTATGTAATGCATGTGTTGGAACTTTGAAACGGCTAGGGCTCGAATTCCCACAACAGACACGAAAACTGAACCATTGCAAACGCCAACAGGCAACAAAGCAACAAACAGGGGGAAAAAATGAATAAATAAATAACGCTAGTGCGCGCTTACCTGCTTTTCAATGTTGCGACGTTGCTTCTTTAGCGTCGCGGCTCGTTGTGCCTGGTAACATTTATATATTATAGCTTGAAAACGAGACCCTTTCATAGGCCCAAGGGAACAAATAAAGTGTTCTCCTAAAATAAGTATGGTTGGAGAAATACCTCTCGGTGGGAGAAAAAAAACAAATACAAAAAAAAACACTGTCTTACCTGGACAGAATGCCCAGCCAAACGTACACAACTTAAAATAAAATAAAATAAAATAAATCTCGGCCGAGATTCCCTGGTAGATAATTAGAGAAATTAATATCTTAGGCCTACCCAAAATTAATTTCAACGTTAGTCACGTTAAAACAAATTGGTAACTTATTAGGTAGGCCTGGGAAAAGCAGGGAAGAGATAGGGGATGCACTCAAAATCGTAACTTGTCCACTTGTTTGATGTTCAGACACACCCCAACCCCTCCCAACTGAACCATTAAATACCCAACCTCTCTATCTCTATGCTAATGTGATTCACGTATGCTAATTAACCCCTCTTCAAAGAAAGATAGGTAATCCTAACACCCCTCAGAATTGAGGTAAGAAATTCTTTCACTCTCCCACTCAAGAGTAAAAAAAAAAAAAAAACAAATAAATAAATATAAAATAAACCCTTTTTTTTTTTTTTTTAACTGACCATTGTAATAACTTAAATGTCAGACCCCCTTTCCGGGTCTGCACAAGAAGAACAGTACCACAGATCCTCCTCTGCCGGAGCTTCATCAATGCCAGCACATTGCCAATGGAACCATTGATCACAACGATCACAACATATCATTGGTCTGTAGTCTTCCGGTTCCTGACACCCAGGGCAGATCCATATTAACTCCTGATAGAGCATCGTCTGACACGCCGAACAATACCACCGACTCTCCTCTGGAGGTTCCCCCACTATACCAACACACTGCCAATGGAACCATTGATCACAATGATCACAACAGATCATTGGTCGCTGATCCTCCGGTTCCTGGCAACCAGGGCAGATACATATCAATTCCTGATCTGCAGGTACAAAATCCACTGGGACAGAGGAGTCCGTCTCATCTCTCGACGTATCAGGAGCATAAGCTCTGTGACTGTGCGTTATAGCCAATTCCAATGGATACAATAATTTTATGGGGTGAATCTGTGTTGATCCATCACCCCTTTTCAATACCACAGTACAGACAAAAGCATCATCCCCAGGGATGAGTTCCATTACCCTACCTAAAGTCCAAAAAGGTCTGGTTTTAATGGGGGATTTTATTAACACAACATCTCCTATTTTAATTTGATTGTTATAGGACTCATTGTGTAGATTTTTCGCCGATTCCCTAAGGCTAAGTAGGTATTCATTAAACCATAGCTCTTTATATTTGAATATGAGCCGTTCCCTCTCCTCCATAGCCTCAAGGACATCAGTTCTGAGGGGGGGGGGGGGGGGGTTCTGAGTCAAAGAGATCCTCCTCTTCCTTTCTATACAGTATATTAACCGCAGAAAAGGGTCTCAGGAAATGATTAGGTGTAATTATCTCCAACCCGTCATCTGATGAACAGCGATAAGTCAAAGGACGATTGTTAACAGCCCTCTGAACATCTGAGACGAAAGTCAATAGTTGGAAATAACTCACCTGAGAGCGACCAACTGTTTTGAACAAGCAAGTCTTCACTGTGCGAATAAGCCGCTCCCAGGTTCCCCCAAACCAAGCAGCATACACAGGAATTGTTAGATGCTTGACAGAATAAGTGCGGAAGATACTATTATATTCCTCTGAGCCATAGGCCTGCTTAATAATTCTGCCGCCAGTGGTAAAAGTCTTAGCATTGTCAGAATACAAATGAGAAGGTACTCCGACATTGTTTGTGAATCTTATAAATGCCAAGATAAAAGAATATACACTCATATCGTCCACCACTTCAAGGTGTATACCTCTAGTGGTAAGACATGTAAATAAGAGCAAATAAACTTTGCGGCTATTTTCCCCATCCCCCACCCAGATGTGTCCTGTGAAATCCACACCAGTGTGAAGAAAGGGTCTGATCAAATTGACCCGATATTTGGGCAAATTAGTCATGCGGGGGTATGCAAAAGACATTGCATTGTAACGCACACACAACCTGCAAGACCGTAAAGTAGATTTTACCGCCTGTCTTGCCTTAGGAATCCAAAATCCAGATAGGCGTAGTTGGCTCAGAGTAGACGCTATGCCCAAATGTTTGCATTTTCTATGAGCATCTATAATTACCATTTGGGTAAAAGTGTGAGATTTATCCAGGAGAACTGGGTATATCACTTCATAATTGAAGGCATTGCACTTGCGAATCCGACCCCTGGTTCTAATTATACCTTCTTCATCCAAAAAAAGGCTGAGAGAAGTTACCAAATCTGGGGCTTGACCAGACGGATTAAGCAAGTATTCCCTGACTTGTGGGAACGCTTGTCCTTGCATCCCTTTTATTAAGTGCTGCCAAGCCAATTTTTGTGGGTCAGCTCTTGAATGCCTCAAACGTCCAATAAACTTAAATACCGCTGTTACTACTCCAAGAAGTTTACTCAGAGTTTCATATTTCTCAAAGGGAATTACAGGCTCTGCCGTCTGTATTAAGGCACCACAAAATGTAGGCCCCCTCACAATCTCCTTATTTTCCTCCTTTAAGCAGTTTAAGGAGGCAAAAGGCCATTCTATTGGCGTCCGGGTCAGCCATGTTGGACCATGCACCCAATGCAATATGCGTTTTTTAAAGGTCTTTACTGACACTCCCCTTGAGAGCAGATCCGCTGGGTTCTGCTCCGAGGGCACATATCGGAAAGAAATGTCTATTCCAAACTGCTGGCTCAGATTCTGACGCATTTCAGTAATGTCTCTGGCTCTGTTTCTCGCAAAAATATTCTTTGTTTTTACATCCTGAGACAGGATCCAGGACAGTACTATTTGAGCATCAACTGCTACACTAACCTCTTTAAAGGTGATTTCCTTTAGAGAGAGTAAAATTGTCTTTAATGATTTTAGCGCCAAATATACTGCCAACAACTCGAGAGTGGGCAGGGACTTTGCCCGCAAAGGTGCCACCTTGGCTTTAGCAAAAACCAAATTGGACCTATCGTCCTGTAATCCATAAGCTACAAACCCATACGCTTCTTTGGAAGCATCACAAAACAAAGCTAGGTTTGCAGTAGAGCCTTCGCGCAGGGATTTTCTTGGAAAGGTGAAGGAACTGAGCTGAGATAAATCTTTTGAGAGTGACTGCCAACTTCTCTGTTGGGTAGGAGTAACAGTTTCATCCCAGCCCAACCCGGCCTTCCATAACTCACTAATAAATATGCGGCCCCTTATTGTAACGGGTACACATAAAGATAACGGATCAAAATTGGCTGCCACCGCCGCCAATATTCTTCTTTTGGTATTGGCCCCAGAATCACTATCTGTCGTGGCCAAGGACAAAGAATCACTCTCAGGGTTATAATTATAACCCAAGACCTTCTCATATTGGGAGTGGTGTTGAGGCAAACGCCCATCCTCCTCCATCTTCTGTCTTAATTCTTCGCAGTTAGAACTGCAGGAACGCAAATCAAAGTGTCCCTCTTCCAACCTCTTCACAACATCGGTGTATAATTGTATAAGAGTTTCAGGTACATTCCCGGTTTTAATTAAGTTATCCACATAAAAATTTTCTCCAATAGTTTTGGAACATTCATCTGATGGATAACGGTCAGCGTGATGCTTCAAAAGAAAATTTAATATAAATGGAGAGGCATTATAGCCAAATATTAATGTGGTATACCTAAAACATACCAAGTTTTTTCCTATTTTAAGAAAAAAACAAAACCGATTCTTATCCTCCTCAGTGAGGAGTTTAATTTGCAAAAATGCTTTGCGGATGTCACCAAGCAACACATACTCATTGGAGCGGAAGTGTAGCAACAACTGAAGGAGATTTCCCATCAAGTTCACCCCAGGGTAGGCAGCCTCATTAATAGAGATTCCGCCCTTAAGTTTTGATGAACAATTGAATACAGGCCGCACTTTTGTAGTGCTTTGCTCATCAGTCTTATACACTGGTCTATGTGGTATCCAAATGTATTCTCTATAATTTTCTGGAGAAACCACAATTCTCTCCACAATGCCCTCCTTCTCCTGTTCCAGGAAAACATCCAAATACTCCCCATATTTATTTTCTTTTTCCAGCTTATTGAACACTCGGTTCAAAACTGCCAATGCCACCGAATAGTTAGATGGAACTTTGCCAATCTTATCTTCCCACCAAGGAAGCCTTACATAGTAACACTGGTCCTCTATGACCACAGAGTTTTGGAACTCCTTTACCTTCCCTAGTTCAAATTCTGGAAAAGTTTCCTCCTCAGTGAGTCCCATAAGTTCCAAACTGAACAAACTGTCCAACCCTCTTTCCACCGAGGTGTTCTCAAATGTATCCTTAAAAGGATCTACATAATTATATCGGGGTGCCAGCACAAAGTTTACCGCTGTAGTGGAAACAGTACCCATGCTGGCAAGGACGTTTTCATAATTGACGGGTGGTGAACGCTCCTCTCCGATTGACAATATCTGGGATTCTTTCAAGAAGTTAAGTGAATTCCCCCAAGGCACTATACCCTTTGGGGTCTCCCAGGCTACACCATTCTGGCATTTTATCAGGCTTAAAGGATGCAAAAACTGCAGCAGATCTACCCCCACTAGTCCTTGAATAGGAAAAAGACGTCCCTTTTTATCAAATCCAGCAGCTAATTTGAACTGGGCTTCTCTTAAATTCCTATATATCAAATCCATCCCATCTGTTTGAGACTTTAAATTAAAGGAGGAGTCAATGAGGACAGGCAAAGGTCTTTTGGTGTTAGGAACCATTTCCACCTGCAATAATACCTCACTTAAGTTCTTTTTCTCCTCTCCCACAAATGTCTGTATTGTATATTGACGGTCATAACATGATTCTATAGAAATATCTAATCCCTCTAGAATGCTTCTGGAAAAATATGAACGTTGACTTCCAGAATCAAGTATACAATTGCAAACATACCGTCTCTTGCCGCGATGTAAAACCACCTTATAGATGGGAAGGATGGATATCTGTTGAGTGTCACAAGTCTGGAAGCCGGTATTCACTCTAGTTTTCTCAGAAGAGGCTTTATCTTTTGGACACATTATTGTATAGTGCCGTTTCGAGCCACAATTAGCACATCCATATGGGAAGCCCCTTTTATTACCAGGACATTCATTATATGAATGATCTTCTGCAGCACATGCAATGCAGAGGTGCAATTCCTTGCACCGCGATAGTCTCTCTTTGTAACTAGCAAATTTTTTGCATAGTTTTCCCTCATGTCCGCCTGAAGAACAAAACTTACAGGTTGACGTCGATAGTGGGGTACCACCCCTTGAGGAGAAATTCTCCAAAGCTCTTTTTGGCGAGTAAGAGCCTGGAACAAATCGATCAGATCGAAACCTGCCATTGCCAGAAGGGGCAGAACACTCCTCCAATCTCACCAGATCCTTGATTAAATTCTTAGATAAGGAAACAATGTCGTCAATTCCGGGATAACTGTTGCCAGTCCTGCTCATTAACTCCCTTTTTAAGGAAACTGGTAGCCGGCCAAACACAATATGGCTTATTAATAAATAACCCGGTGTGCCCGGTTCCAAAAAGTCCAACTGGTAGCTATTTTTCAGCTCCAGCAAAGCACACCTGATTTGGTTGAGATAAATTTTAACCTGAGAAAACTGGCTATCCAACTTTGGTCTGGCTGCCAACAACTGCTGAAACATCTGATCCAAAATATTTGGTATATCCAAATATTCTCCCTCCAACAGCTGCAAAGCCACAGGAAAATTAGCTTCTGTGGTGGAAAGGTGCTTTACCAAATGAAGAGCTTGACCTTTTAGGCAACTCTTTAACAAGCGAAATTTTGTCAACTCGGAGCGAAAGCCCTCCGCACAATTCCAGAATCCAGCCAAGAAATTTTTGAAGGCGAATTTATCATCAGATAGTTCTCCATCAAAGGTAGGAGCCTCCATATTAGCCCTAAATTCTGGGGCAATTTCACCCCCCAAACTCTCTTGTTGCCTATCCGTTCGACTTCCCTCAAACTTCTCCCTCAACTCGTCTAATTTCTGGAAAGTGTTCTTCCTAAATCGGAAGGCATGATCCAACGAGTCATCATTAGTTCTAAGCTCCACACTCGGAGGACTGTCCAAGCATACAGCTGTCACTTCATCCTCCAACTCGCCAAGGCGTTCCAACCATCTCATTATCATTTTCCGGTGTTCCTGAAAAACTGCCATTGGCAAGGTAGCTTCACTATGTAAGCCCCATAATTCTGTACTAATCTTATTTCTTAGCACAGCTTGCTGCTGACGACAGCTGTCTAACTCTGATAAAGACATGGTTTTCTAACTTTAGGTCCCAAGAAAATTTTTTTTTTTTTTTTTTTTAAATAATAACTCCAGAAATTCTGGCTAAGCCAACGAACCCAACACTGTTAGTGTCGTCGCAAAATGTTGGAACTTTGAAACGGCTAGGGCTCGAATTCCCACAACAGACACGAAAACTGAACCATTGCAAACGCCAACAGGCAACAAAGCAACAAACAGGGGGAAAAAATGAATAAATAAATAACGCTAGTGCGCGCTTACCTGCTTTTCAATGTTGCGACGTTGCTTCTTTAGCGTCGCGGCTCGTTGTGCCTGGTAACATTTATATATTATAGCTTGAAAACGAGACCCTTTCATAGGCCCAAGGGAACAAATAAAGTGTTCTCCTAAAATAAGTATGGTTGGAGAAATACCTCTCGGTGGGAGAAAAAAAACAAATACAAAAAAAAACACTGTCTTACCTGGACAGAATGCCCAGCCAAACGTACACAACTTAAAATAAAATAAAATAAAATAAATCTCGGCCGAGATTCCCTGGTAGATAATTAGAGAAATTAATATCTTAGGCCTACCCAAAATTAATTTCAACGTTAGTCACGTTAAAACAAATTGGTAACTTATTAGGTAGGCCTGGGAAAAGCAGGGAAGAGATAGGGGATGCACTCAAAATCGTAACTTGTCCACTTGTTTGATGTTCAGACACACCCCAACCCCTCCCAACTGAACCATTAAATACCCAACCTCTCTATCTCTATGCTAATGTGATTCACGTATGCTAATTAACCCCTCTTCAAAGAAAGATAGGTAATCCTAACACCCCTCAGAATTGAGGTAAGAAATTCTTTCACATGCACTGAAGAGTACAACGCATTTAGGCGGGGATTAAGACCGGCCTCTTTTCTCTCCAACCATGTTCCCCTAACACAATATAAACGAATGAAGATCAACTTTAAGGACACAATTAAAAAAATATTAGTTCATTGATGTAATAGTGAGTTTGAGTAATTCTTTAATTTCATTGGTTTTCTTTATAAGTGTTCAGCTTTTCTCAATTTGAAACGTAGATTCACTGAATATACTTGGTTTATATAAGGTTGGAACTAAAGTCCTGTGTTTTTCTTACAATAAATATTAAATTAAATTTATAACTTTTCAATCATATACAAAATGTCAAAAATCAATATTTTATTTTCTTTCAGGTTTTGTCAATTTCATTTTAATTTAGCATTCCTAGTCCATTAGCTGCTATCGTGTGACATTGAAACATTTGCACCTTAATCCATTTAACTTGCAATTTGTCGCTTATTTCTGGTCCAATTTTTTTTAATATGTATATCCTTGGAAATAAAATAATCTTTCCAAATATATTATTTGCATGTGCTTTTATTCATAATTATTTTTTAAAGCAAGTTAAAACGGTACTTTGAAAAGCCGAAAATGCAAAAACATGATTTTTTTGGGGGGGGGGACTTAATTTTACATATTACTTTGTTTTTTAAAATTAAAGCAGCCAATCTTTATCAATATTCTTGAAATTGTACAACCAATCAGAAGACACCTTAAACTACAACCAGGAAGTTGTACTATTTTCTCCGACCAATTTAAGCAGAAAGACGACCAAGTGAATTTAACAAAAGTTCCTTCAAAAATTATA
Organism: Sepiola atlantica; assembly: GCA_963556195.1. Taxonomy (NCBI): domain Eukaryota; kingdom Metazoa; phylum Mollusca; class Cephalopoda; order Sepiida; family Sepiolidae; genus Sepiola; species Sepiola atlantica. Next base: position 73,016,391 of record OY744530.1, read on the forward strand.
AAATACGCAAAATAAGAGCAATTTTTTTTTATTAATCGAAGATAGTCTCAGAAGTATTTTGATATGTGAAATTGTAATGTTTTAACATGAGGCTTGTTTGTGAAACTTTCAATTTGGAAAAAAAAAAAAAACTTAAAAATTATGAGTTATTTTATAATGTAAACAAAAATATCAGCATTATATACCTTTAAATGCATATTCGACAGAGTAAAATAAATGGTGGTGGACGCCGATGAGTTTGACTTATTTGTATTATACAACTGTGCTTTTTAAAAAGCTTGATATCT
>OY744530.1:73024177-73146677 GCA_963556195.1 Sepiola atlantica
CGATGCAGCAATATACAGAAGATTGTATGTGATCTATAAATGTCACCTGCAAGGTTTGTAATGCTATTACACTGGAAAGACAGCCCAACAGATCCACGTAAGGAACAAGAAGTACATAACAATGAATTCTTCTGCAGTAAAGAAACACCTCAAAAAAATGCTTCACAAGAAACCTTGTAGCAATGGAGAGATTTGTTGGAAATTTGAGGATAAAGGCGGCGATTCTAATTAATAGAGAGAAGCCCAGTATAAATAGAGCAGAATAATACAGCGCTGATTTAATTTTTAATGTGTTTTTTTTTTTTTTTTTTTTTTTAAATTGTCTGTACATGACGTATGACAGGTTTCGTGATGCTAATGTTAAACATTTTCAAAAATCAAAATTAGTTCAATTTCTGTCACTATTTGAAAAATACATTTTAATAATTTAATAGGGTCATAAGAGAAATATTAATGCAAAAAATTCAAAATATAAATGGGAAGAAAGAGTTTATTCTCAGCGTAACGAACATCATTTGCTTTCCTTTTCCATTGGCAGTACTCTATTACATTTATCTATTATACAAAAGTCGAGTTAACCAACGTTTGTTTCTCTACGGCTTTCATCCTATATATTTTAATCACAAAATACATCAAAATACATGTTAGACTATTCTTTAGTTTTGGGATTAAGTTGTGTTAGAACAATTAAAGTTGAATTTTTTTTTCCCCAAATTAGCCGTAATTTGTAATTAACTCACCGAGTGACCCATCTTTTACTAAGTTTCTGTCTATCATTATCACCCTCTCTCACCGTGTCTGAGCCCCCCCCCCCTCCAATCTTATTTTATACATTCTCAGTCACTCTTCAGTCTCCTAGTTTATTAGAAATTCAAGGAATAGCAGATCAAAAGAAATCAAAAATAGATCAAAGAGATATTGCAGAATGGATAAAAGAGAAAATGCACGTGCTGCAGAAGATAAAAGATGATGCAACATGTTTGCTTGAATAGAACTGGTAAATTCTGATGCATTAGCAAAGACAATTTTCCTGGGAGGAACTGGTAACGGCCTTTGTACAGCAATGGAGTCAAAAATGTCTGCAGGTAAAGAAGAAAACAGACAATATGCTTTGGTTGTCCATCATGTCCGATGTGGACAGTCTAGCCTCTGCTATTATCTTGATGTAGAACACAATCTGTAACCCACACTGTGACCATATATATCGTTAAAAAGTCAGTCAGTCGATCATGAGGACTAAAGCCCCAAATAATCAGACAACTTTCATGTGTTTTAAGTGAACCATACATCAGAGAATACAATCTACTCTCTCAATCAGATAAGTAGTGACTCGATATGGTTGTTAATGCAAAGGACTTTGGTACAGTTGTGGAAAACTCCTTCAAACTAACATGTCACTGTATTTACGTCACCTATACATAAACCTGATACCGGCTATTCTTGAGTATGCCACCTAAGCAACAAATCGCTATATTCAAAAAGATATACACTTAGAGAGTATTCAATGATTGGCAACCAGGGGGGGGGGGGGGGGGGTGACAGGAATCTCCATGCTTACCTATAAAGAACTGCTTCAAAACTAAATCTGTCGTCACTTGAACAGTGAAGATACCTAATTCTGGCATGCAGCATCAACAGTAATGTAAATCTACTTTTCGGAGGTTTTCACCCCAACACCTAGTCTGCTCCATGGAACAGCCTGCCAGAGAAGGTCATTATGATGCCTACCATATCCAGGTTTAAAGTCGCCTTTGACAAAAATTCAGGCGGTATATAGACGCAATACCTTCTGTCTTTTTACATGGCTTGCTGCACTTTGCTACGTTTTTTTAACAATAAAATTGATTGTTTCAGAGGCACAATGTGCACTGCATGAGAGAACTATCTGGTTGCAGGTGCTATATAAATTTCTCTTCTCTAAGACTAGCTACCCTACTTATTTAAACTATTACTTCACTCATATCTGGAAATGGAGCATATGGATTCACCCCATCCCCCTCATCATGAGTTCTGTAGGGGCTTTTCGTTACTTGCCGGTGATATGCCAAGCCCATAATATTCACTGCCATCAGTTGTTTCATTCACACACGATGGCTGTTGACTCATTCGAGTCTGACCACCTTAACAAAATAAATGCTAAAGTATAGTCATGTGCAGCTTGCGGAACACCACAATGACTCTCCAATTTAATTGGTCTCGCGCAAATGCAAAAGGCTCGATTTAGTATTGAAGATTACGACCACTTAATGACACAAAAATATGACCCCCCCCCCCCCTTCTCTCCATTGGGGCAATTTTCTATTGAAGTTTTTAGATTTCCTTGATTTAAAAATTAAACTAAAAAATCTTAAAGAATAAAAAAGTAAATTCAAAAGCTTGAAAAACAGATTCACCCTTTTTAGAATGAAAACTAAAATATATATTGGACAACCCACGAAAATGCCACCCATGGAATCATTCATAAAATTCACAATCCTTTCTGCAATCAAACCATATTTGTTACAAATAAACTTCAGTCTTGTCCATCAAGTTTCAGTCATGAATCTTCAACAGTCTTTGTTTTATTAGAGTTCACTTTAATGATCATCTCATCAGTAGGAGGTGTAACTCTGAATGGGTTTCACTCATCAGATCATAACCTCACAGATTTTTTATTTGTGGAGATCTCAAAGATAATGTCTATCAAAAAAAATCCCTAAACTTTTCTTTGGGCGGAAAAGGAGCATCGCAGTCAAAATCAAGGCAGCGCTAAGAGAGAAGTGTGTCAGTGTTATTGATAATTTGTCACATTGTACCCAGATGTACTTATTGAACAGCGATAAAATAAAAACTGTTGGACATTCAACATTGAAACTAGATGGAAAAGTTAAGCATAGACTGAAGTTTATTTGTACCAAATATGGTTGGATTATAGGAAGGAATAGTGAATTTTATTAACAATTGAATGAATAGTATCGAGAAGGGGGGGGGGAGTAACCTTTTACATTATTCCTAAGAAAAGAGGATTTCTCACAACCATTTAAAATTTTAGAAGTTATAATTAAATGTTCGAGCTACCAACCCCACAGCCCTGGTCGATACATTGTATCAACTAGAATAGTTACAATTCTTTGCCATAAATGAGTTAGCAACAAAAGTCATATTTTGGTCAGGCTAAATGTTTTACCTCCTCCCACTTATCTCAACCAATCGATCAAGCTAACGTGTAGCTAATTTACATTGAAAGTTCTTTGTATTGTTTGTAGTAAAAGAAAGTAATCTCTTAAAATAAACTAATTAATGAAGTATTGACTGCATTTTGAATCATTCTTCGTTTTCAGCGGTGTGCGCTGTCTGAACAATTGGTCAGGGACACAATTAGAGATGCACCTTTCTAATGGTATATATAATTAACAGATGTTATTACAGTGGTAAAAATCAAATAATAGCAGACAGTTAACATAATTATCATTAACTAAATTAAAAGCATGGAAAAAATTATAGCTTAGAATCTGAAAAAAAAAAAAAAAAAAGTATCTATCTTTACAGCAATGGAGAAAATAGATTAAAGTGTCTTAGGGTGTGAGACCGGTGACAAAAAAAGCCGAAATCACTGAGTTTTGCAACCTGGAGGCCATGTCCAACAGTTAACAGCTTGTATAGGTGATTTACTTGGAAGAGATGTCATTGGTAAGTAATATATAAAATTAAGTAAATACACAAAACAATCAAAATATTTAGTAAGATATCTTATTGTCAGTTATGTGAAAGTTGGTCCCTGTTACTATGGAAATAAGACTAATGACAAAGATGGACCCAGAATTATGGGAACTAAATGGGAGTTTTGGTGAGAGAAAAAAAAAAAATTGAAAAAAATAGGCAAAGTTACGTAAAGTTAATGAGATTTATTCATGCAAAAATATATAGATTATTTTTTATCAGTTTGAGGAGGAAAAAAAATTGGCAACCGGAAAGAAAGGTAGAAAGGTGACAGACAAGCTTGTTTTTAATGAAATCACTTAAGCCATATAACCCCTGTCTACATTTGTTTTTAAGAAAACATTTAAAATTGTTTGAAGTCTAACTTTAAACATAACTCACTCACCCTTATTGCTAAAATTTTCAAGTCCTAAAAAAGCAGACAGCTATTATCTATAATACTAATTAAGAATTTATAAGTGGCAACAAATGGTATTAAAAACTTTAATTTTTAAATAAAAACTTAAAATAAAACGGAAGACTTCAGTACAATTAACAAAAATAGTCAATGTTTGCATACTCTTAAGAAAAAAAAAAGGCCAATTTCTTTTTAATCTTTTAAATATTGAATGATTGAATACGAAATAGAACATTTTTTATAATTAGCTGTATCTACCTAGCGTTGCCTGGAAGTCATTTTACTTTAATTTTTGTTTCACTCAACCCGTTTCGTCAAAAAATATTTTTGTAAGAAAATATTTACAATTTTGATGAGATAATTCGCTGGAGGAATGTTATTTAAAAAAGAAATAGATGATGCAACAAAATCAATCAGACTTCTTTAAATCTTTAAAATATTTTTTTTAAACTATGCAGACTTTCTTTTAAGCAAATTGCTTCTTTTTTTTTTAATAGGATCTTGAGAACCAAATTGTTATAAAACAAACTAAAATGGAGAAAACGTTTTATGGTAGATTTAATTTAATAAAATTAGTCTTTAAATAGGATTTAAAAAACTGGTTTTATCTTATATTTCATTTTTGATTTTAATAAATATTCAGTTAATAGCAAATAAATACTAAAAAAATATGAATTAAATGTATGTCACAAAGTCATGAGGAAAACCTGCATGCACCCACACACAAAGTTGTCTTAGAATTTTATTAATATAGATATTACAAATATACTGTTCATATACAAGTGGAGATGAGCATTATTATAACTGGTTATTTAAAGAACTTCTAATTACGTGTTAAAATGAGAAATAATGGCCAAATGCAGAGTGGCTGATTGAATCTCATTGTAAAATGACTTTCAAGGCAGTGCACCAAACATGGCAGTATTAAAAAATGTTCAGATCATTAAGAATTCTGACTAATAGCTGCTGGCAAAAGTCAACTAGAGCAAAATATATCAATAAATCATGAGAAAAAGCAAAAGTTGTTTCGATGAGAGAGAAAAAATTTTTTTTTACTACATTAGATTAAATTACAAAGTGCTTTAATTTAAAATGTTTGAGAAAGCATGTGCTTTGTTTATTTTCAAGATTGATTTTTACCATTTCATTTGTGAAAACTTAAAATCATTTGAAATAACTGGTCCAACTTGTGGATTTATTTCAGACAAATATTTGCTGTAAATTATTTAAATACAATATATTAGGGCAGCAAGTTCCTGTTATGCACATTTTTTTAATGCGACAGGCAAATGTCGCTGTACGAATACAAGCAAGGCTTCAGTCGGATGTATGGCATGCAAGAACTGACCAATGGTTTCTTCTCTTGTCAGGCTTTTGGCTAACAAAAGTAACTATTGTCTTCGAGTTGTTAAATTATTTGAGCGCAGAAAGTACTTTATTTAACATATTACAAACTGAAAGTTTCATCATCTAACTGCCCATAGCTTTTTTTTTAAAGTCACAAGTTTCTGGATCAATTATCCTTCAAGGATTAAGCTTGTTTGAAATAGAAACAAAGAAAAATCTACTCATGCCTTGTTTGGTTGCTTTACATAATATCAACATATTTTTGATTATTTGATGATGAAACAAAATAATTATTGCAAATAAAGCGTTAAAACACATCTACTGATTAGTTTGATGAACTTGTACGATTAATTAATGCTGATACACGAAAGCTACTGAACACAATTCATTGAATACAAACTGTCATTCTATCCAGAGCATGGAAGACAGATGTTTATACCTTTCTCAACAATATTAGTACATAAGTGAACAGAGATTACACTTGATTTGAACATGGTTCTCAGATTTCATAGCCTATGTAGATAACACTTCAGCTATCTGAAGACTCCTAGAAACTAATGATGAGAACTGAACTCACATCCCAGTAATTTATGCTGGATTTCTCTTGGTTTTTGCTGGATTTTATGTGTTAAGTGATGTTAGGTCATTTAATGCTAAACAGGTTTTATTTTAACCATGACACCATATCTACTTTTTTAAAAAATAGTAACCTTGACACCATATCTACTTTTTTTAAAAATAGTAACCTTGACACCATATCTACTTTCTAAAAATAGTAACCTTGACACCATATCTACTTTCTAAAAATAGTAACCTTGACACCATATCTACTTTCTAAAAATAGTAACCTTGACACCATATCTACTTTCTAAAAATAGTAACCTTGACACCATATCTACTTTCTAAAAATAGTAACCTTGACACCATATCTACTTTCTAAAAATAGTAACCTTGACACCATATCTACTTTCTAAAAATAGTAACCTTGACACCATATCTACTTTCTAAAAATAGTAACCTTGACACCATATCTACTTTCTAAAAATAGTAACCTTGACACCATATCTACTTTCTAAAAATAGTAACCTTGACACCATATCTACTTTCTAAAAATAGTAACCATGACACCATATCTACTTTCTAAAAATAGTAACCATGACACCATATCTACTTTCTAAAAATAGTAACCATGACACCATATCTACTTTCTAAAAATAGTAACCTTGACACCATATCTACTTTCTAAAAATAGTAACCTTGACACCATATCTACTTTCTAAAAATAGTAACCTTGACACCATATCTACTTTCTAAAAATAGTAACCTTGACACCATATCTACTTTCTAAAAATAGTAACCTTGACACCATATCTACTTTCTAAAAATAGTAACCTTGACACCATATCTACTTTCTAAAAATAGTAACCTTGACACCATATCTACTTTCTAAAAATAGTAACCTTGACACCATATTTACTTTCTAAAAATAGTAACCTTGACACCATATCTACTTTCTAAAAATAGTAACCTTGACACCATATCTACTTTCTAAAAATAGTAACCTTGACACCATATCTACTTTCTAAAAATAGTAACCTTGACACCATATCTACTTTCTAAAAATAGTAAATTTGCCACCATGTTTTTTTTTAACATATATCTGCATGTGAATGTACATTATATTTTAGCATATATTCCAACTTTGAGGTATGATATTGCATTTTCTGTTGACGTTTTCGAATAGTTTACATTTTGATATTTCTACTTTATTGGACGAAGATTGATGCATTCAGTAAAATGTGTTTTATCGTTAAAGGATTCAGGCATGTTGGCTATACATCTTTGGGCGGATATGATCGCATGCAATTGCATCGTCTCGATAGCAATAATATTCTATTTTTCCTAAAACTCGATTCTCATCCACCAAAGATTTGTTTTATTGCATAATGTTTGTTTGTTTCACAATTCCAGTAATTTCGCCTTTTCTGGTTGATTCTTTCACTAAATACCAACATTTAAGAAAGAAATGCAATGCTAATTAGAACAGACTAGTATTAAATCCATAGCCGAGGGGAAATGTAGATATAAACATACTAATATATTTTAGAAAGGTTAATGACTGTAATAGACCTTACAGGATTTAAACTGTTGGCCAATTCTATTTTCTGCATTAGTAACCCTTATGCCATATATACCACACATACTGGTGTTGACAATAAGAAAAAAAAACTTAATTCTGTAGATTTTTAACACCGTTATCTATACTAGATTTGTCATGTGTCTTGGAGGAGGGGAACAATTGAAAACAAAACCCTATACTAAGATCAAACAACCATGAATAATGTTTGACAAGAAATCCAATTGTTGTATTAATTTTGTATTGATGTTTTACAATAATATTGTGGTGTCCAATTTCTTGCCGGACATCCATAAACAGTAAGGGCAACCTTTTACTTTACCTATAACAAAATTAAACTTTTCTATAGCAATATTTCATAAGGAATTATATGATAGTAATTAATATTCAATAAGGGTATTTGATTAAATAATTTGCAATAACATTTAGTATAAGTATAATGGAATAACATTTTTAATTTTTGCACTTTTAATCATTAGACATGTTTTTACTACTGTCTTATATATAAGGACCATTGGTGTGTTAGCAATTTTAGTTTATATATACATATATAGATAGATATATGAGTGTGTCCCTGTCCGGCATAGACCGAATATTAAGGTAATGTTTTAATGTCTACTTCTATAATTATTTAATGTAAATAGCTTCCCAAACTTTCAATATTCTAATACTTATTTATTTATGTATTACAGAAGATCAGGACACCATTAGTACCGTTGGTTTCAAATCCGACAATATTTTAATACATGAGAAATTTAAAAGAAATTTAAAGCCAGAAAAATTGCATTTCAAAAAGTAACTCCTTAAAATGGCCGACTTCTTTTCTAAGAAACCGAAGTGGATTCTAGTGGATTTAATTTGATAATTTTTTTTTTGCAAATAAATTATCAAGCAAGACTAAATATTAAAATCAAAGAAAACTATCAAAAGTAAACTTCTTTTCTAACAACATATTCATCTAACTGAATAAATTTATGTATGTGCCTTTTGTTAGTAAAGATATCAAGTATCAATGTAGAAAGGATGACTAACTTTACTTTATATGGGGGAGGGAGGGGGTGTAGAAATGTAGTGAGTATCAAATTTCTTTGTTCTCTTTAAAATATACATTAAGAGGTTATTGTCCATTTTTGGTCATGCCAACCTGTATAGAACCACCAGGTGGAAGTTATTTATTTCCAATGAGAGGATTGAAGGGTTGGCCTTGCAGTAAAGAGTATTATTTTGATGGAACTGGGATTTACTTCATTTTAAAATTTCATTCTCTGATATCGGTTTATTTTGCATATATTTAATCAATCTAAATCGAATGTAAATCTTAACTGTAAGCCAATAGGGATTTTTAAGCTGCTAAAAAAAGAGTTGGGGAAAGTATCTGAATCTTTTACTCACCTCCTCTAACCAACCACTAGATGTTTGGTTAACATCTAATTAATAGATTGAATCTCAGATCGATAGGCATCCGTTATGCTATTTACCTTCCTAAGCCAGCTTGAAGGGAGGGTCGGTCTCTTCTAAACAATTATTTCAGTCGTCAAAATAACATGACCGGTTTCATTTCAATTATAAGAAGTTGTCATACATATCTGAGCAAGTCTTTCTTCAGACTAACCTTGCCTTTAGCAAACCATCAACATCGTTGCAACATTTACAAAGCAATTTTTTTTTCAATATATATATATATATATATATATAAAACTACTGTTTCATGTATATACAGTTATATTATAAAATATATTACATATTTTTTTCAATATTTACTCCAATAGTGTTCAATACATGAATAGGGTTTAATAGTCTGAAAAAATACTCATTACAAGTATATTAGCCTGATGATTTCCCTCGGAAATGAAACACAAACGTTTCTGTGTAACTTACTTGTCAACTATATTTTTACACTCTCTCTCTCATATATATATATATATATATATAAATAAATACACACACACACACAATAATTAAGTCTTATCTTGTTGCTATAAAGCTTTATCTGAAAGGATAAGGCTCTTTATGTGTGCAAGGTCTGCTGTCTTGATTTGGCTACGTTCCAATTTTGAGAAGTTGATTTCCACATTTAGTTATACAATTGGTAAGAGTTTATCCAACTCCAGTAACATTTTTTCCTTTTTTCTTCTTTCTCTTGTTTCTCCCATTTCCATCTCTTTTCATACAACCCAACCTTATTCTACCAAAACACACTCAACCTAATAAGTAATTACTCCCCCTCCGAAACACTTACCACTGATACCACATCCTGCTTTCAAACTCTCCCCACTGTTACTGCCTGATCCATTCTCTGCATAAAACCGACTTCAACTTAATAAAAATTAATTCCATGATGAAGACCTGGCGATTGGGTCGAAATATCAGAATCAATGAACATTTTGAACATGTTTTGAATTAATGTTTTCTTTCCCTGCTTATTAGATCATTCCATACACACACCTAAATTACTATCAGTCAATCATTTGTTCTCAAAACAGATGCCTTTCAAATGAAAACAATAAAATAAATGATGATCGCGTGTAAAATATGAAAAGTAATTGTATAATTTAATTTGAACGCAAATTCAAAATTAAAATTTTTTTAATATTTTTTTTTTTAATTAAAAAAAAACAAATATATATATATATATATATATATATATATATATATATATATATATTGTTAAAAGAAATCAAGTCAAAACAACATTCCAATTTTAATCAAAATTCATTAAATGATTTTAACTCTAGAAAATGTCTAAAATATTTGAGATTTGCATTAAATTTGATCCATAGTCATTAGACACCAATTAAGCAAGATTCTCTGAATTTCGATTTCTTGAAATTTCTTGAAATCGAAATTCAGTGAATCTTGCTTAATTGGTGTCTAATGATTATGGATCAAATTTAATGCAAATCTTAAATATTTGAATTTTTAAATACAATGTACCCATATTATGTCCCCTAAAACCGGTTTACAATACTCTAAGGAAACTGAAATTTGGGGAATATTTATTAATGTCTAATACATTTTGTTTAAGTTTCACAAAAATCAGGTGTGTGAAATTTCACAAAGGGCTTCTCACCCCCTCTTTGCATAAACTTAATATAACTTACATTTGTGCCCATTATGCTTTATTGCAAAAATCAATAATGTGTCTTAATTAGTTAAAGAGTGAATTCTATAAATACAAATATATAAACATACATACACCCCTTACTTCATATAGAGATATGTGATCTACTCAAAATCAGAATGTGATATAAAAATTACAAAACAAAAAAGAGATAAAAAATAAAGTAACTTAACATGGATGTAAAAAACTATACTGAAAAAAAGTAACTAAATAAAACAAAGGTAATTTGCTGAATCAAATCCATAAATATCACATGGTTACAATGTACTCACCATGATACAAGATCCTTACACAAACTTTATTACTGAAACTGAAAAGTGTATTTTCAAAATTTATTCATTAAAATTAGTGTTAGTTTTTTATTTTTATTGATGAGTTTATCATTTCTATTGCATTTTGTTTGCAGTGAAATAATTAAAACTTGAAAATAGTTCATGATACGTTCTAATTTGTATTTTTTATCGTTAAAAGAAATGTAACAAGTACCAGATCATTTGGTGGTCAGACAGGCTGTTCATAGGAAGCAGCATAGGGTGGGTGGACAGCAGTGACTGCTCAAGTGCTGGACAGGCGGTAAAATATTAGAAAGTAAGTTAAATAAAACACCCTTTCAAATTCAAATTGGCGTAGCCGCGCTTAGAGACATAGCGTGATTTTCTGACCCAAAATCCATTATCATCGGACGATGAAGAGGGGGGGGAAAAAACAACAAAAAAAACAAAAACACCACAAGGAGAATTTTATTTCTCAAAAGCTCAGATTAAAATAAATTTTACTTATTTTAACACTACAAATTGTTATGTTTTTTTTTTTAAATATACTATCCGAAACAATGGTTTAAAAAATATGTCTACACACCCTTTCTAAAAATGTTAGTTTGCAGATTTTGTGTAAAAGTTATTTTCATTTAATGGGTTGTTTCATTATTACAAGAAAGTGCAGCAACTGACATTTAAACAATTCAAAACAACCAAAAATATTATTCTAATTTTTTTCTTGTGGTTTTAAATTTAGAAAAAAAAAAAAGAAAAAAAACTAATTCTGATGTTTTATTTTTTAGTTTGTGATTTGGAAATATGAAAAACTATTTTTTAACTAGATTAACTGCAGTTATTGTGCATGATAATTTCCTTTTAAAAGAACCAAAATAAAAATGTGATTATATCTCAAAGAAAACTTCCTTACTGTTTACTACATGTAAGGTGTATCATCCCCACTTTTGATCGACCAGACCTCATCAACAAGTTTCAACATACCTGCCCAAGTACAATAAACAATTGATGGGAATGACCGTTTTCAAAATCTTTTGATATTAACTTCCCTCTATCAAATCTTTTACTCTTTTCTTTCCTTCTTTTAACTTCCCCAAATCCTGCCTTTCAAGATTCGATTGACTAATAGCACTAAGTGAACTCTTACACCCTTCTAACCCCCACTTCCTTATAACCATGATCTCCTCCAGAGAGAGGGGGGCAGGAGTGGATGAACATGTATGAGCAAATTTTTAGTTAGTTTTTGTGGAAGATAGGGAAATGGACAAAGAAATAGACCGTCTATATAAAAGGGTTTCTGAGTTCTATGGAAAGAAGCTGGACAAGATTACACTAAAAAGAAAACGTCCAGATGTTTGATAACTGCTGTTTGAAAACTATGGAAAGTGAAGTGGACAAGAAGATACTATAGAATAAAACCCCATCATCCAGCCGAATTTAACACCTCAAAAAGAACATTGTAAAAAGCTATCTGAATTTTATTATCTCTCATTGTGGAAAAAGTATCTGTCCCTTTGATTGTTGTCATAAGTTATTTTGTGTTCCATATTTAGAAACGCAGTTAAATCTTATTGTATTTTTTTTAATATTTCCCATACCCTAGTATTAGAAATAAGTATTTATTTGAAAATTATTCCGTCTTGTGTCTGTTTTTTGTTGATTCTCCTGTGCATTTGATCTTTTTGAGTGAATTCAGTGATTAAAAACAATTTTTTTTTAAATTGGGGTTAGATTATAATTTCACGAATTCGTAACATACCTCATCAGCAACAATCATAAGAATCAGTGTTATTAAATATCAATGGAAGTTTAGGATTGTTTTTGTATAAGATCGTAACAGTTTAAAAATGGTTTCTAGTGTGTGAGCCTGTGCACAGTAAGACCGAATTCTTTCAAACATTATGTTCAATATGATTGGTGTGTTTATCATTCTCTCAAAAACTAATAAACTTTCACAAGTCAGAGGATAAAACAAATCAATTCGAAAAGTCATGTCCATGATTTATTGTATTTTGATAAACTTTTAGTCATCTACTGGAAGAATTGTAAAGCTGTATATTGTCCAATCAGATATAGGAGAAACAAATGAGATCTTTTTAACACTGAATAGAAAACTATTTTGATTAGAGAGTATGTGAGGTCATTTAGTTCTAATTAGATATGATCATGTCAGTTATGACCAAAGTCTGAATGTATTATGGTTCATTATAGATAGAAAGATATAAATATCCACTTCGTCCATAATGGATTTTTTTTTACTAATGATTAGAGATGGGCGGTTTTACCGAAAAACCGCGGTTTTACCGAAAAACCGCGGTTTTACCGAAAAACCGCGGTTTTTCGGTTTCGTCTCCATACCGAATCGGTTTTTTTTTTTTAAACCGTAACCGTTCGGTATTGTGTTTTTACTACAGTAAGCCACCATATACAAAGAAAACACGGTTGAAAAGATTTTCCGATTTGAATAAAATTGAATATTACCAAAAAATGTTATATTAGTTAGAGGACAGATTGAACAAATATATTACTGCAATTACTGCTATAAACACGAGGCGATTTTTGTTTATTTTCATTCTAGAACGAATTTTAAACATTTTAAAATATGAATATAGAAAATGTTGTTACAGTTTTCGTACCCAACTAGTAAATAAATTAATCTTTCATCTTTTTTTATGCATTAAAATTATAATTGTACGTTGTTTTGTCTTTCGGTAATAGTAATTTTAAATTATCTTATCCTAAAAAATATTGTCCTTTTTTTGAGCGAAAGTCAACAATGGCTGCTAGTATTGCTGATATAACAATCAATCAGTAGCAGCGTCTTGTAAAGCGTTGTAAAATTCGTTTATAAACTTCTTTAAAAGTAAGATAAAAATACTTTTTGTGCTTAAAAAAGTTAATCCTATTTGGTTCTTTTATAAAAAATACTTAAAAAATACTGGTTTTCACTCAACTTTCGAACTTCTAGTAGTAATGAATTTCTAGTCGCCAATTTAAAAAAAAAAATTAAGATTCTACTTTTTTAGGCGATTACGTCTTAAAGTCTTGGCGAAAAAAAGAAAAAACAAAACAAAAAATAGTTTAGAATTTAGAGTGGGGGATCAGTTTCGCATATAAATTTAATGTAAAATGATCTCCGATTTCCCGGCCATTCTAGCCTTTTAGTGAAATTTATAAAATAAATAATTACTCTACCATTAACTCTAGGTATGACTAACAAGCCCACCTCCTAAAAATGACATCTTGAACGTATCGTACCATTAACCTTAAATATGAGTGGCAAGACACTCCTAAAAAACTCCCTTAACCCTAACACTAAGTCCGAATGGCAACCTCCATCCAAAACAAAACCCCTTCCTTAACCTTATCACTAACCCTAAGTCCGAGTAGGAAGCCCTAATCCTACAAAAAAGCCCATTAGAACCAAACATAATCGTCTCAAAAAAAATTTTTTTTAAAAGCTGACCCCCATAAAAAAAAACGCACAGGATTTATTTGCCATAGAAAAAAATTGATTAATGCCCTAAAACGCTAGAATGGCCCGGAAATGGTGAATTATTCTACATTAAATATATGTGAAACTAATCCCCCACTCGAAATTCTAAATGAATTGTTTTTTTTTCTTTCTGCTAAGTTTTCAGGGTGTTCACACTTAATTGCCCCTAGCCTTACCACTAACCTGAAGTTTAAGTGGTAAGCCCCCCTCCTCCCACAAAGACCCTCATAATCGTCTAAAAAAAAGAAGAAAAAAACAAGAACGCACAGGATTTATCTCCCATAGAAAAAATAATTAACTGTCCTAAAACGCTAGAATGGCCTTGAAATGGGGGATTATTTTATGTGAAACTGATCCCCACTTTAAATTCTAAAATAATTGTTTTTGTTTCTTTCTTTCTGCCAAGTTTTTCAGGGTGTTAACATGTAATTGCCTAAATAAAAAAAAGTAGAATCTCATATTTTGGGGAGGTAAGGGGGTGAGTTAGCAGAAGGTGTAAATCTACAATAATGCTACAGAAATCTTGCAATATATTCATTTTTAAACAGTCCTAGTATTAGATTTTAGTTTCTTGTACATAAAATGTATTACAATTCAACTCTGAGTTTTCTAACTTCTTTCTTTTAATGGATTCATGGTATTTTTAAGGTATTGCAGCATATTTATGTGCACTTAGTGCAGATTACTTGGAAACCATTAACTTCTGGATATTTTCAGTGGCATATTCTGATTCCTTGTACAAAAATACACTTATATGGTAAATTTCATTGCTTAATCTTGTGTTTTAACAAAGATATAACATTTTTACTGAAAAATTAGTAAAAAATGTGACGAAACGCATATGGTATTAAAGAGGGGAAAATATCCAATTGTGCGAGGCACAAAAATAGTCATAACTTCCTTATTTTTAGTCAGATTTAAAAAATTTAAAAAGATTCTTTCTTAGATCATCAAGCTCTTTCTATATATGCCATTATTGAGATATTTTAAGCAATTTAAATTTTTTCATGTGTATTGCTACTTGTAGGAAGAAATCTTTGTTTACAGTTTGTTTATCATTAACATTTTGAATTTTCAAATGAAAAAAAGAGAAATACGACAGACAACATGACATCGTATTTTTAGCATAAACTATTTTCAAATGAAAAAGAAAAAATCAAACGCGTTCCGTATGATGTCGAAAATCTATTTGATTCAACTCAAAATTGTAAAATAATTATTTGTTTGTTTCAGAGTTATCTAAAAAAATAAGTTATTGAAATGAAATTTTAAAAAAATACTTGTAAAAGTAAATAAACGAAAAGTAGTGAGTAAGTATAAACATTTAAAAAGAAAAAAAGTAGTTGCCAATGCTAGTGTCACTTTATTCGGATTTTTTAAATTATTTTAAACATTAGGCATTTCATTGTTTACATTTGAAAAGCCACTTCATATATAAATTGTAATTTCTAGAGAACTATCTCTCAACTATACCGTTTTCTCTCCTTCCAATGGGTTATTCAAAAAGTAGACTATGCAACGATTTATATTTTACTAAATTGTTAATATGGTATTTATTTAGAGTTGACAATTTATTCGAAAATTTAATTATTGAACTTTAATCCAAGTCATGAATTCTATGACTAAAATTACCTTAAAGCTTAAAAAATGACTTTAGGTGAATTAATAATCTCTACTTTTTTTTAACCATCCTTCCTTTTCCCTTGGCGCGGTTTTCGGGTGTACTACTAGTCTTTTACGCATGTCTATAAAGTTTTATTACCCTGTCTTAAAAACAAATATTAACCCCCAACACGCACCAGTTGACAGAACTTCGAGCACACAAAATGACAGACATCCCAACAGTCAACACCGGCAATTCGAGAAGTATATGGTGTGTTTATTTTACGCGACAAGACACAACATCTTGCAAACATTTTCACCTATTAAAAAATTAAAATTTTTATCTGTCAAATAATTTTGACAATATTTCATTTTCATCATTTTTGCTTAATTTTATTTGTAAAATTATTTTGTTTGTTTAAATAAATTTTCGTTTTTTAATTTCTTGCATTTCTGAGTTATATTTTAGCTTCTGATGGGTTAAAGAATTAGATAGAATGTATATTCAAACTCAGTTTTATTCTTCAGAAATCTTTCATGAATCTTTGGTCACTGTTTTAACGAGTTAACTGTTAAAAAGGTATCAGAACTTTGATTACAACAGTCAACACCTTAAAACTTATGATTCATATCATGGAGAATGATTCAGTCACAAAATTATCGAAACAGTGGCATAATTCAACTAAACGTTGAATAATAACTAATCATCACACAAGAGAATGAATAGCTTCCATAGTAAAAATTTTTTCAAAAAAACCGAAAAACCGAACCGTAAACCGAGGTTTTAAGGGAAAAAAAACGAAACCGATACCGAAACCGATACCGAAACCAAAATTTCAAAACCGCCCAACTCTACTAATGATATTGTTCAAATGAACTTTGTTACAGACTGTCAATTTTCCATGTCAGCCGTCTTCAAAATGAAAATCTTTTGACATGCTTGCAACTCTGAAAGATTCTTTATTTTATTTTTATATACTTTCTGCTTACTGATGTCGATCAAAACCGGGCACCTCTGCTTCTACACAACGTTTTCTGCATTTTTTTTTTTTTTTTTGTGATAACTTGAGAAAAATATTACTATATAGATAGCAGGAATACTGAGCATAGCCCGGGAATTAATGAGAAACCGTGTCCTCCTACACCAACTGTGAACCCTATCTTATTGTATTGTTATCAATATCAACGAAATTCAACATTCTCGTAGATTTTTACGAAATGAAATTTAAGAGATAAAAATCAAAATGCATTTTTTAAAATTTTTAGGAAATTAAATTTTTAAAAAGGATTTTTTAAATTTTTATTTTTTTTTATTTTACGCTATTCCATTTTAATTTCAATAAATATTCGATTAATAGTAAAAAAAAAATTAAAAAAAAACTAAATAAAAAATTCAATGTGTAAAGTGACATTGACACCGAAACATGTTTAAAATTCTACTGATCCCAAAGGAGGGGGTAATGACAGTATGATATCATGACGAACGAACTGCCCTCTCTCAAAAAAGTAGCAGTTAATGCCTAGGAGCATGATATCATAACAGAATAGATTATACACACACACACAAACACACACAAAGAAATCCCGGGAGAATGGTATTGTGAGGAACAAATGTATACTATATTGCCCCCCCCCCCCCAAAAAAAAAAGAGGTGATGCCTGAGAGGAATGTATCATGAATAAAAAATATACTACACAGAATTAAATAAGCATAAACCGTTTTAATGTTAATACAATTAGGATAGGTGGAAAAAACTTTTTCATATTAATTTAGATAACATTAAAAACAATGACAAGTTTCATTGTCCACCTGAAATGCCGAACATCTTTATGTACAAATAGAAATATGCTTGCTAACTTTTTTTTATAATTTTCTACTTAAAAAAAGACATGTTTATAAACTTAAGTTATCGTTCTTCCTTAGCTAGCCTCTTTCTCGACTAGTTTAGATTGCGACTATATTTTTCGACCTAATTTTTATTTCAGCGTTGCACGTGTACGGTCAAACTTAGCATAACAAAAAAAACAAAAAGAACATTACCCCCCCCCCTCCCAAGTTTTTTTTTTTTTTTTTAAACTAAAACATGATTTAAGTTTAAAAAAATATAAGCTGTCTAATAATAAATGTGTATGAGACGACTGGGATCGAACCATAAACCTCTCTGTCTTGTATCTACGGTACTAACGTTTCGGTTACGAAAGCAAGTATAAAATCTATGAAAAAATAGGTCATTTAAACGAAGCCAGCAAGTAGCTGGCATGCGTGTCGTACGATCTGCCGTAAGGCGACCGAGTGTATATATATATATATATATATATATATATATAATGAAGTTTTTATTTAATCCAGAAAAAAATATTTTCCATAAGACGGCTGAAAAATATTAATAAATTGTCAATAATAAATTTATTCAGTGTCAGATATACAATCAATGCCCTAAAAGTTCATACAAAAATATCTGGCCCTCAAAAAAAACCCTCAGGGTTAAGAAAAAAGTATATCGGTGGGTCAAATTCTTTATGAGTAGAATTATTTTGGATCAAATTCTCCGGTGGCAAATTTATCGGTAAGACCTTATAAGATTAAATCCTATCACACGAAAGGAAATTGATTTATCTACAAGTGTCCCAATAAATATTGTTTTTTTGGGGGTTTTTTAACTTATCGGTGAGATACCAAAAAAAATGAATCTATCCGTTTTTTATAGATTTTGTTCAGGTGCAAACTTATATAAAACTGATGTAAACAAATTGGTAGTTAATTTTTTTTAACATAACTTTAGTATATTTACATTTTAACATTATCGTTTTCTTTTTAGGAAAAAGTTTGCGATAAAAAAGGCTCCAAATATCAGAAAATGTCTATAAAAAAATGAACATAAATCAACACCATTTAATTGACTCTTATAGTTGCATAGGTGATTACTTTTATGCTGTGGCTGTGTTCTTTGGGGTGCTTTTGTTATTGGAATCGGGAATTTAGAACAGATTGTAATTGTAGCGGAATCGGGGAAAATATTGGAATCGTTCCATCACTAGTAGAAATACATACAAAATAATTTGATAAAAATAACATAGGCTTACCCAAGTTTTAAATATCTAAAGAGATGTAAACAAAGTATACTAGGATTTTATGGAAATAATTTTTTCTTCAATGTTGTTATTATGTATGTGTTCCTTAAAGAAAGAAATATTAGAGTCTAAATAAAAACTAAAAGTGTATTCATATGTTAAGTTTCCGGGGGGGGGGGGGGGGAGACAATGGAAGTGGTCCTAAATCTCTAAGTAACCTACTAAGGTAGCAGAGATTCATCCCCCCCTCCCTTAAAACTTTAAATATATACTATTTTGATGAAATTTAAATGTATAAAATTTTCCGAGAAAGACAATGGAAGTGACTCCAAATCTCTAACCCCCCCCCCCACTCCCAAGGGAGGCAAAACCCCGCTTAAAACTCCAAATATGTATATATGTACAAGACACTAATTTAGAGTTGTTCAAGATTTCAGCTTCTAACTATATGGGGGAGGGGGGTCTTAATTAACTTTATCTCAAACTACATATTTTCAAATATAAACATAGCATCCATTGTATTCTAGAATAAAACTTTTTTCCTTTTTTCTTTTTTTTTTTTTTTTAGAACAGGGTTACATTTTATTAAAGCATGCATCCCCTAAACTAATAAAAGCAGTATCGTATTTCCTAAGATAACTAGCATAAGGACATATTTATAAGGTAAATGGCTCGCTACAGTAGTAATAGATTATCATACTTATTCCATTGAAAGGAAAGATTAGATTCAACTACAGTTTGGTTCTGTAGGAAAAAAAAAAAAATTTTAAGTTATATTTAACAATAGTCATAATACTCCATTGATTTTGTTTAAATGTTTAGGCATTTATCTATTTACTTTTTAAACTTTAAAATGGATTTAAAATAGTATTTTCTTCCAATCTAGGGGAGGAAAAAAAAAAACTGACGAAATCAAGGCATGATTACTCTATTCAAATGAACATTTCAAGGTTTTCTTAATAAAAACTGCTGCTTTCAAGATTTGTGGAGCATTACAATTTAGTCTTGTCCCAAGACAATATATACAGATACACATCTCTCATCATAAACACATGTATGTATACTCTTAATGATGTATGAGATGTCCATATTATTACATACACTAATATTCCATCTTACAACAGCCGTTTCATGCTACTTGCAATTCTGATTATTTCCCTTAAATGTTATGGTTTGAACATAATTAGCAAAAACATGCAAACTTGCAATTATGTACCAGATAAATGTCATTGAAAGCATGCATTTGTTTGCTATAGCACATGTGTTCCTGTGTACATGAATGGATAAGAGTTTGAAAAGAATGTATTTTATTAAATGTGTGTGTATGTATGTATATATATATAATGATACCGAGGAAGACAAATAAAAAACATTGTTCGCCTATCTACATAAACAATATCAAAACTTGTTTATATTCATACAAACGGAATCTATTATGTTAGCAATCATTTGAGGGAGGGGGGGTCTTACAATATTGTATTTTTGTCTATATTACACAACTGACCTCCATCTCAGAGGTTGGCCAATCAACAAACTCAGACATTTCATTCATTCATTCATTCATATAAAAAGCAAAAGATTCCAAAATCCATTCAGTTACAATAAACAAATTTTGGGTATTTTTAGTTCGTTGCATTTCTAAACCAATGCGCAAAGATCAATAGCACACACACACACACACATACATACAATCTTCATGTTCTAAATATGCATACTCATACTACTACTAGAACATTTACACGACTCACAAACAGCCGGGGGGGGGGGGGCACAGAAATTGCATGACTAGAAACTATTCTTCATTCACAGATAAATATCAAGTTGAGATTCTGGACCAAATATTATTACAGTCATCGTCACAGATCCCTTATTTCTAACACACTAGCATGAATTTAAAAGTATGGTGCAACAACAGTGCAATAATAACAGCCCTGTTTGAAGAAGAACCTAAACAGTATTTACGAAAAGCTAAAGAAAATAATGAATTATGTAAACCGATGCACTCATACTCTAAGAGAGTTATAAAGCAGGATATCCTCTTCAGAAGGAATGACACCAATATATATATATATATATATATATATATATATATATTACTGATTACAGTTACAAGTCATCTGACGATCGGGTTTCGAAAACACTTGACACATCTAGCAACACTGAGGAGACGTAATACAGCAAAACAGCTGTCTGTGAAGGACATGATTTTTTTTTTTTTTAATTTGTCAAAAAAAGTTGTAAAAATCAATGGACTCATGTGAGGGTTTTTCTTTTGTTTTTTTTTACATGGAAAGGTTACGAGGAAGGATATTCATGTTAAAAGAGTTGACGGCTGTGTGTGTCATTTTATTTATACATTTACGCAAATATTATTTACATACAAATATCACCTTTAATAAGTTCCCTTATATGGAAAAGTTATTCAATATCAGGTATAGACCCAAGATAAATATAAATCATTGCATATACAGAATCTAGTGTCCTTGTAGCTGGCAGTTTCATGCCCAATGTGGTCATTAGACGATGTTGCAGTTTTGTGACCAATCTGATTCTTTAACTACTAGTTAGCATTGGAATTTGATTCAATGTCATGTGTGTGTACATGCATATACACATGTGTATGTATGCATATGCATTCCTTCCCAATGCATATTCGTCTTTCTATCAGCTGCATTATCATCACCGACAACAAGCAAGGTTGTCATCAGCAATAAAGTGAGAGAGAGAGAAAAAGTGTGTGTGGAAGAGAGAGAGAGAAAGAGAGTGTGTGTGTGTGTGGAAGAAATAGAGGAAGAGAGATTAGAGGACGGGACAACCAGACACTGACAAAAGAAAGATGCAATCGGAAAAATGTGTGCACACGCGGCTAAGAAATTACATGAGATTTACACAGTTCAACATACCTGATAAACTACCTCTTGCATCTTCCATTAGACATTGCAAAATTAAAGAGAAACACTGGTGGGTGGTGGCAGTGTCGTGGGTGGTGAAACAGGTAGTGTAGGTGGTGGTGGTCGTCGTGGAGACACCCTCTCGTGAGTGCTGATTTGGTACCGACGATGACGGATGAGAGAATTGTGATGGTTCTAAAGTCGTAGAGTGCAGTTAAATGTGGCCTAACGTAAACAAGAATGTCTGCTAGTAATGCAGCTCTATATGCGTATGTAAAACGGCTTCTTATGACACCGGAGAGTTCCTATTATCCACGAGTCCTGGTAGCAAAATGAAGATTTGCCAAACTCTTACTAGAGAGAGAAGGTAGACTTTTAAAGACAGACAAGCAGCCATGCAGAGAGAGAGAGAGAGAATGAAATAGAAAAGCTATAAAAGAAATCAATATTCAAACTCCTCTGCCTTCTGCCTCTTCTTCTCTCACTTCTCCTCCGCTGCCATTCTTTTCCAAACACGCACAAAATAGCGGCGATGCTCGTGAACACACAAAAGGGTCTTTTATATATTTTTGCATATCACTTCTCTATAATATTCCCCGTTTCTAGCTAATATTTTATGGATAAAAAAAAAAAATATATATATATATATATATATATATATAATTCTAAAGCATAAATATTCATAAAATAAATATAGAAATAATAGTTGGACGTATCTGCTTACTGATATTATAGAGGCTTGTCTACTAAGTGACGGTTCAAGTGAGAGAGAATACAAAGAACGAAGAATGGTTAAGAGTTGGACTTTATTCTTCTAAGTTAGAAAAAATGAAAAAAAAAAAATGGTCAAAATAAAAGAAAAAGTAAACAAGAGAAATCATTAAAAAAAGCAAGAGGAAGGAACAAAAAAACATGCACGCGACGAAGAGAGGAGGAGAGATAAAAGGGCACGCCCCGAAGAGAGAGGAAGGAAGAGAAAAAATGCACGCCCCGAAGAGAGAGGAAGGGAGAGAAAAAGGGCACGCCCCGAAGAGAGAGGAAGGGAGAGAAAAAGGGCACGCCCCGAAGAGAGAGGAAGGGAGAGAAAAAGGGCACACGACAAAGAGAGGAAGGGAGAGAAAAAGGGCACACGACAAAGAGAGGAAGGGAGAGAAAAAGAGCACACGACAAAGAGAGGAAGGGAGAGAAAAAGAGCACACGACAAAGAGAGGAAGGGAGAGAAAAAGGGCACACGACAAAGAGAGAGGAAGGGAGAGAAAAAGGGCACGCGACAAAGAGAGAGGAGGGGAGAGAAAAGGGCACGCGACAAAGAGAGAGGAGGGGAGAGAAAAGGGCACGCGACAAAGAGAGAGGAGAGGAGAGAAAAAACACCGCGACAAAGAGATACAAGGAGAATTTAAAAAAGCACAGGACAAAGATAGACAAGGAGAATTTAAAAAGGCACGCAACAACGAGAGGGGAATTAAAAAGGGCACGCTACAACGAGAGGGGAATTAAAAAAGGCACGCTACAATGAGAGGGGAATTAAAAAAGGCACGCTACAACGAGGGGTGAATTTAAAAAGGCACGCTAAAACTAGGGGGGGTAAAAATAGCACGCAACAAAGAGAGAATAAAAAAGGCACGCAACAAAGAGGGAGAATAAAAGGCGCACACAACAAAGAGAGGGAGATAAAAAAAAAGGCGCACACAACAAAGAGAGGGAGATAAAAAAAAAAGGCGCACACAACAAAGAGAGGGAGACGAAAAAGGAACACTGAGATAGAGGGTTGGGCCAAAAAGGCCCAACATAGGAGAGAGAGAGGGGGGGGGGGGCCAAAAAAAGGCCCAACATAAGAGATAGAGAGAGGGTTGGACCAAAATAGGCACACGAGAGAGGGTTGGACCAAAATAGGCACACGAGAGAGGGTTGGACCAAAATAGGCACACGAGAGAGGGTTGGACCAAAATAGGCACACGAGAGAGGGTTGGACCAAAATAGGCACACGAGAGAGGGTTGGACCAAAATAGGCACACGAGAGAGAGTTGGACCAAAATAGGCACACGAGAGAGAGTTGGACCAAAATAGGCACACGAGAGAGGGTGGGACCAAACTAGGCACACGAGAGAGGGTGGGACCAAACTAGGCACACGAGAGAGGGTGGGACCAAACTAGGCACACGAGAGAGGGTGAGACCAAACTAGGCACACGAGAGAGGGTGAGACCAAACTAGGCACACGAGAGAGGGTGAGACCAAACTAGGCACACGAGAGAGGGTGGGACCAAACTAAGCACACAAGAGAGGGTGGGACCAAACTAGGCACACGAGAGAGAGTGGGACCAAACTAGGCACACGAGAGAGAGTGGGACCAAACTAGGCACACGAGAGAGGGTGGGACCAAACTAGGCACACGAGAGAGGGTGGGACCAAACTAGGCACACGAGAGAGGGTGGGACCAAACTAGGCACACGAGAGAGGGTGGGACCAAACTAGGCACACGAGAGAGGGTGGGACCAAAATGAGCACACGAGAGAGGGTGGGACCAAAATGAGCACACGAGAGAGGGTGGGACCAAAATGAGCACACGAGAGAGGGTGGGACCAAAATGAGCACACGAGAGAGGGTGGGACCAAAATGAGCACACGAGAGAGGGTGGGACCAAAATGAGCACACGAGAGAGGGTGGGACCAAAATGAGCACACGAGAGAGGGTGGGACCAAAATGAGCACACGAGAGAGGGTGGGACCAAAATAGGCACACGAGAGAGGGTGGGACCAAAATAGGCACACGAGAGAGGGTGGGACCAAAATAGGCACACGAGAGAGGGTAGGGCCAAAATAGGCACACGAGAGAGGGTAGGGCCAAAATAGGCACACAGGAGAGAGGGAGAGACAAAATTGGCACACGAGAGAGGGAGAGACCAAAATAGGCACACGAGAGAAGGTGGGACCAAAATAGGCACACGTGAGAGGGTGGGACCAAAATAGGCACACAAAAGAGAGAGTGAGAGAGAGAGAGAGAAAGTGAGAGAGAGAGAGAGAAAGTGAGAGAGAGAGAGAGAAAGTGAGTGAGAGAGAGAGAAAGTGAGTGAGAGAGAGAGAAAGTGAGTGAGAGAGAGAGAAAGTGAGTGAGAGAGAGAGAAAGTGAGTGAGAGAGAGAGAAAGTGAGTGAGAGAGAGAGAAAGTGAGTGAGAGAGAGAGAAAGTGAGTGAGAGAGAGAGAAAGTGAGTGAGAGAGAGAAAGTGAGTGAGAGAGAGAAAGTGAGTGAGAGAGAGAGAAAGTGAGTGAGAGAGAGAGAAAGTGAGTGAGAGAGAGAGAAAGTGAGTGAGAGAGAGAGAAAGTGAGTGAGAGAGAGAGAAAGTGAGTGAGAGAGAGAGAAAGTGAGTGAGAGAGAGAGAAAGTGAGAGAGAGAGAGAGAAAGTTAGAGAGAGAGAGAGAAAGTTAGAGAGAGAGAGAGAAAGTTAGAGAGAGAGAGAGAAAGTTAGAGAGAGAGAGAGAAAGTTAGAGAGAGAGAGAGAAAGTTAGAGAGAGAGAGAGAAAGTTAGAGAGAGAGAGAGAAAGTTAGAGAGAGAGAGAGAAAGTTAGAGAGAGAGAGAGAAAGTTAGAGAGAGAGAGAGAAAGTTAGAGAGAGAGAGAGAAAGTTAGAGAGAGAGAGAAAGTTAGAGAGAGAGAGAGAAAGTTAGAGAGAGAGAGAGAAAGTTAGAGAGAGAGAGAGAAAGTTAGAGAGAGAGAGAGAAAGTTAGAGAGAGAGAGAGAAAGTTAGAGAGAGAGAGAGAAAGTTAGAGAGAGAGAGAGAGAAAGTTAGAGAGAGAGAGAGAGAAAGTTAGAGAGAGAGAGAGAGAAAGTTAGAGAGAGAGAGAGAGAAAGTTAGAGAGAGAGAGAGAGAAAGTTAGAGAGAGAGAGAGAAAGTTAGAGAGAGAGAAAGAAAGTTAGAGAGAGAGAAAGAAAGTTAGAGAGAGAGAAAGAAAGTTAGAGAGAGAGAAAGAAAGTTAGAGAGAGAGAAAGAAAGTTAGAGAGAGAGAAAGAAAGTTAGAGAGAGAGAAAGAAAGTTAGAGAGAGAGAAAGAAAGTTAGAGAGAGAGAAAGAAAGTTAGAGAGAGAGAAAGAGAGTTAAGGAGAGAGAAAGAAAGTGAGAGAGAGAGAAAGAAAGTGAGAGAGAGAGAAAGAAAGTGAGAGAGAGAGAAAGAAAGTGAGAGAGAGAGAAAGAAAGTGAAAGAGAGAGAAAGAAAGGTAAAGAGAGAGAAAGAAA
The DNA here is from genome assembly GCA_963556195.1 of Sepiola atlantica. Taxonomy (NCBI): domain Eukaryota; kingdom Metazoa; phylum Mollusca; class Cephalopoda; order Sepiida; family Sepiolidae; genus Sepiola; species Sepiola atlantica. The sequence goes on from OY744530.1 coordinate 73,050,439, forward strand.
TTGAAAGAGAGAGAAAGAAATTGAAAGAGAGAGAAAGAAATTGAAAGAGAGAGAAAGAAATTGAAAGAGAGAAAGAAATTGAAAGAGAGACTCAGTGTATTGAACTTGAAAACACCACTCCACAGCTGGTAATTATTTAAAATAGGCAAATGAAGTTGACCAGTTGGCTGGTGGCAGTATCTTTAACTTATACCCTCTATGAAACCTTTCATAGTGGACAGTTTTATTGTTTTATTACATATAATAAAATCTATAGCTTTTGCTTTAAATGCAAATAATTAAAACATGTGCGATTTCTGTAATGCAAAAAACTAAGACTTCCTGATTCAATTATAACAAGTCATACAAAAATGAGTTATGAGAGATTCTTTTCGGTCAGTTAATTAAAGAACTGCAGGAAGGCAATATAGCAACAATTCAACTTTGAGTGATAGAGTATGCAGAAATAAAAACCTAAATAAAAAAAATTAAAAGGCAAATATTAATAAACCTGTCCATTGCTGTGTCTAATGAGATTCGTGGACAAATTACCAATTTTATTTATTACGGTTTAAGTTAGCCTTTAATTATAACCAAGAAAATTGAAAGTGCTAAATGGAAACAATTAGTCACTGCTAGAAGTATATCCTCCGTCTTATTCTTGGTGCTAGTGTGATTACAAAAGTTAGGAGTAGATGGAGTAAGTTCATGGTAACTTCTGTCATTACTAACTAGCAGAGCATTACCATTGTCGATCAATAGTAGAGTCTATCAGACATGTGTATGCAGTGTGATGTATTGAAGTGAAACCTGACCAATGAGGATTGAGGACATGTGTTGCATGGATAGAATATGAGAATGATGGATGTGTAATGTGAATTTTAAAACACGGTTAGATCTGATGACCTCTGTGGAAGATTAAATGTGGAGAGTATAGGGAGGTGTGTGCAGAACGGGAGACTTCAATGGTATGGCCATGTTGAAAGAATAGATGAGAGTACTTGGGTTAGTAGATGTAGAACAATTAAGGTAGCAGGGTTAGTTGACAGGGGAAGGCAAAGGAAAACATGAGAGGAAGTGATAAGAATTGATTTGAGAAAAAGAGGGATAAACAGAGACCTGGGCAGAGATAGGTAAGTTTGGAAATAAATTTTTAAAGGGCATCCAAAACATGCTAGCATGTAAAACAGATAAACCGAATATGATGATAATAATGACTATCTTGAAGATATATATATTTTTTTAAGTTGTGATAAAAGTGATAATACATAAAAGAATATGTTACCAACTAGAGGGACCCATGTCCCAACATTACCAGAGGAAATTGAGGAAACCAAGAATTGCAATCCCCAGAAGTCAATTGGCAGGAAAAGACCGGAAATATTGTTTTTGTGAAATACTAAGCCGCATTTATCCATGATAGAGAAAATATCCGTAAATAGAACTATGAAAACAATCATTGAATAAAACAGAAGACGAAGAAAAAAACGAATGATTCATAAATGAGATGAACTTTTGCAAAGCAATATGCAAATTAGTTAACATTCCGACATCGATCAGACATGACCGAATATATTAGAAATATGTCCTGTTGTGAAAATGAAGTTCGCGTTTTAATGTCACTGTTAGAGCAACAAACGGCTCAATTTCATATACAAATAAATGAATGTCTAATGTTTATTTTGAAATGTAAGCAAATTAGACGAATGGAAATGAGTCTTAGTTCAATTTAGGAAAAATAATGACATAACGGGTACTTTTTATTTGAAGCCAGAAAGAATGAACGTCCCTAACAACAAGATTAGTCACACCAAATATGTCTTGATTAGAGAATGGAATAGTCATAATATATCAGATAAATTTTAAAAAGAAACCAATTATACATGGAACAGTAAAAACTGGAGACTTCTTACTAAGATGGCATCTTGACCTAAATAAGGCAAGAAAGTCCTGGCATTTGACCTCTGAATTTTAAATTCACTGTCTTCTCCAATTAGTTTCACAAGTCTCTAAAAGTGTTATGGCTTCAATTAGAAGTTGATCGGGCACTTAGCTTTCTCATCAATGTGTTCAACCTGCACAGCAGGCAATTATGAACAAGTGTAAACTTTGTAAGCAACAAAAACGAAGTTAATAGATTTTCTTCACCTATTTTCACTCATCTCCAAACTTTGATGCAATCTTTTTAGAAGGAACAAAGTACTACGGATAATTGCTACTTTTAAGAGATTTTCAAGCACACATACACACATAAAATTGAGTAAGACTAGAAATCCATTCCATATACTGTGATATTGGACACTTAAGATAATGTAACTTATTTACTCGATTAGTATAGGATGTATTTATTTAATTTTATTATTTTTTTTTTTTTTACTTCTAGTCACCGCAAACAAGGGATATTGCCACAAGGACGTAAGGAGAAACTGCGAATTCTGTGCCAGATTTACATGGGGCATCCTAAGTGAGGAGTTGTGCAGTGAGATGTTTGTTCACAGTACATTTAAATTTCTGCATGTTGGTACAGTCTGGCAATTCCAAAGGCAAACAGTTTGAGAAAAGCTATCAGAAGGGAAAGTTTTCCAGCATCTGAGGACGTCTACAGTGAAGGGGTGGGATTTTGCTGCTTGTCTGGTTGGTCGGCATGAAGCCACTTGATGTAAGAAACTAAAAAAAAAATACTTCAAGGTCAAAACCTAGCCACCGATAAGTCTTAGATGGATAGATTCCAACCCAGAAAACAGCAATTGTTCTCCCTTTGTTAGAAACATTACTCATGAAATGTGAGAACTAAAGGACAAAATAAGGGAGGCGAGAGTTACAAGGCGGCCGAATATAAACTCAAAGTTCGCTTTCTACTCTCCTTTGGGTTACAGGCTCCAAAACATTGAGATACAATGTACCATTTTGGCTAATTTGAGGCTACAGACACAAAATGAGAATTTAAGTATGATACACATACATCAATAATGGTCATGAGATTTTAATAACTGAAGGTGTTATATTCTGTCAAAGATCCAATAAATCATAGATTGAAAAGGTTTTTTTGTTTTTTTAAATTGCATACGAGAAAAGTCATTAATCAACTGCGGTCTAATATTACCATCCATTTTCAATCATGAAATAATGATCCATCAAGCAAAAAAGAAATAAGATGTTCTATATACAACACGATCCGTGCGACACAAGGAACACAAAAGTATGCAGAATTTGTAATAACATTGAAATGTCAAGTCATAATTTTACTAAAAAAAAGGCATAGAAATTATTCTGTTGATATTTTTTAACACATGAATGCTAGAAAAGACATTTACAATATCACATTTTTGTATTAAAACACCTACACAAAGATTAGGTGAAAAGAGTTCAATATTTTTTCATTATTGTTTGAGCTCTAAAATAAAGACTTAAAAATAAGTAAGTACATCTTTCTATTTATATATATAATGAAATAATGTTTATTTTCCCCCCATGTAACTAGTCATAGAAAAATAATCGACCACTTCCTATGATAAAATGTTCACCTAAACACTTACAGAATTCTTGAGTGTTTTTAGTAAATACGTGTACATTTTTCCCCTTTTTACAAATTAGTAGATTTATTCCAACTAAACTGCTTCTCTCAAAAACGTACTACTACAAAGAAAGTAGCAAACAATTTTACTCTTCTACAAGTGCTTCCACTGTCACTCACCACATACATCGGGTTATTTCCTTCAGAGGCATAATTTGTATTAAGCTACCGTTTATATAATTTTTCAACTCATACTATTTCCTACACAATACACTAAATTTTAAAAATAAATCAACGCTCCCTGATTTTCACTTACATTTTATCTGCCGTCCTGAATGTAATCGAGGAATAATGGAATATCAGAATAGTTTCATTTCAGCAGTGCAGTCTGGCTATTTATAATACATTAATCACTCTTCAGAATGCTGGAATACATTACCGAACAACTTGCATCGTATTCACAATGGTGTCTTAGCCTGATACCTAGCAACTTATTTTTAAAAATCAGGTATTAAAGTTATTATTATTTTTATAAAACAAGAGAAAAACGATAACTAAATTTCATTGACTATTTTCCTTTACAAAAACAAAATAGAAAATCGTTTAAAAGACTGGTTTCCTTTAAGCTAAAACAAAAAAGAAAATCGATTATTATCTTTTAACTACTGTTTCTTTCTTAATTAAAAACAAAACAATCGACTGTTTTCTTTTTACTAACACAAAATAGAAAATAACTGTCTAACAAATAATGTCTTACTAACTTTTAATGACTTTTTATTAGACTAAACACAAACAGAAAAACGTTTACTACCTTTTCACAAATGTGTTTTTTTACAAGAACCAAAAAAATAAACTGATTAACACAAAATCAATTAATAACTTTATTTTTTTTTTAAATAAGACAATCGCTTACAAAGTCTTTGACTTTTCTTTTTACTAAAAAAGAAACAGATCACTAAATAACTTTTACAGACTTTTCTTTTTACTAAAACAAAACAAATCACTAAATAACTTTTACAGACTTTTCTTTTTACTAAAAAAAAAACAAAACAAAAAAAAAACAGAAAATCGTTTACTAACTTATAACGAATGTTTTTTTTTATAGAACCAAAAGCAAAACTGATTACTAACTTTCAACGACTGTTGGTATTCTACCGTACAATAATAACAATACTGTAGAAACTATTGGGGGGGGGGGGGGATGATAGTCTTTCACTTATCGAATTTAGCTTTTTTTCTGCTTAAACAATTTAAAATATAACTTAATAGGGTATTCTTTAGGTAGTGAGGCATAATGAGTCACCATTGTGTATCTCCAATAATAAAAAAAACATTTTGTCAAAACAAAAGGTGATAAGCAGTTCCAACATGCAACACAATAATAATATGTATTTGGAGAGCTTTATATTTATAGCTACCACTACTATAACAAGAAAAATACAGAACATCTCCACTATATTAATAACTAAGCGAAATATAGAATATCACACATATGTCAGAAACTCAAGCTCTCTCCAGCAACATGCAATTTCACATAAACAATCCTTATCATTCATTATCTTCTGAATACTGACTATTCTTGCCAATAGGGAGCCAAATCAGTGCCTCCACCAATACAAATCTAAGGTGATGCATTAGACCCCACGTTCGAAAGTAATTGATTTTTGGTAACTATGTTAGTAATGTCTCAATCTCAATTTTTGATGAGGTTTGCTAAGTCAAAGTTCTTTTGCTCACAAGAAGGAGATCAGACAACTTTATCATAACATTCAGCATGTCAACCAGTAGCACTTTCCAAAGCTGATAACTCCAGGAAGGAGAGCAGAGGAAGCACTTTTAGTTGGGAGAAAATAAAAGAAATCAGCAAGTTGACCCATTATGTCTCACTGAATCATTATGCCCCACCCCACTCTATAAATAGAGGAGCAACTTTTTGTTTTCTTATGTAGTGAAAAAGATTATAATTTTTGAATTGGGGGGGGGGGTCATGGATATACTATAGGTAGGTCTAATTAAGCCTTGAATTTTCTCTTGTTCAAGTTACCAGCATAGATCAGTACACATAAGCTAAGTCACATGAACAAGATGGCTATCTACAGGGATACTGGTTTCAGCTGCTTAACAACCAGGATATTTGTGAAAATACTATTAGATAACATCGACCCAAAATGACAGAAAACTCTGGAGATCTGCTTTTAGCATTGTGGGGTCTGTGTTCGTGCCGGATCATTCAAGGTGGAGCATGAAATTTTTTGAGTTAATCTACTTTCCTGGGCAATGCCGGGACACGGGTCAGCTAGTGACATACATATATGTCACAAATACGTGCCACACAAGATATGTCTTCGCAAAATACAAAGTATCACTAAAAATACAAAGTATAAACTAAGAAAATTAAATTTTAAAAAAAGAAAAGATGGCTTCTTTCTCAAATGTTTTTTTGTATAACAGAACAAGCAATATGCCAAAGGAAAAAACAATAGCCAACATGATTTCATAAAATTAGAATAATATCCGTCTCAGGACAGATAAAATCAATTCCCCAAACTGAACAATTTTACACAACTTATGCTCCCTTCCAAAAATTAAAATAAAGATTATATATATATACAGGGTGTCCCAAAATAATGTATACATCGTTTGAATCGTTATAACTCGTTCAATTTACCGAGTTTGATTTGCAAACAAAATTGATAAAAGAGTAGAACAGTAAGATACACATTTAAAAATACTGAAAGTAAAATTAACAAAAACATAGAAAATTAACTTTTAATAAACGTAAAGGCTACAATGTTTAAAGCAAGAAACCTGAAGTAATTGCAAACAAATGGGAGTAGTAATTGTAGTAGAATGTGCTCAAATACCGGAGTAAATGTCGCAGGACGTTTGTAGGTACAATTCTTCACGTCTTCACTATATGGAAAGTGTATTGAGCAGAACGGGTTGGGGTTAGGATGAGGGTTCCTTTTATGAACATTCTGAAATTACCCTAAGTAGCCTTTATCTTTGTTAAAATTTTATTTTCTATTTTTTTGTTAATTTTACTGTCAGTATTTTTAAATGAATATTCTTACTCATTCTTGTTTATCAATCTTGCAAATAAAAATCAGTAAATTGAACGACTTATAACAATTCAAAGGGTGTATACATTATTTTGGGACACCCTGTATATATATATATATATATATATATATATATATATATATAAAGTGGTCGATACAGTCGAGGGTGAGCCGAAGGCTTCCTTTTCATTAGCTACTACAGACTCTGGTTGTCTGGAGGTGTTAAGATATTTTTCTTTTCATGAAAGGGTTGAGCAGATTATATAGTTCAATTATTCTTCCAGATAATTTTGGGATCTCGTCATGAAGTGTTACCCGTGTCTGGAATTCTAAGCTTGTAGAGTTTTTAAAATGCATGAATCTATCTTCAAAAAAGTTATTTCATTTGCAGCAAAGATAATTTGTATGTTATCCCAGCGAGAGCAGGCAAGAAACTGACATTCATCTGACATACCGGAAGCTTTATTTTTTTTTTTTTCGCCTTCGCATGTATGAGGTAACCTTGACCGGTCAATAGGGTGAAATCGACTGGGCAACCTCGATTCTGTTGGCTATTTGAGTGTGAACACACTAGTTTCCTTTGAAGTCTCAGAAATATGATTTGTTGTTTAAACAAATCAGCTTTTAACTTTAAAGGCAACATATAAAAAGGGATGAGACGAAAAGGTGTTATTTTTTTGCTGAGATAATTTTTTTTGTAATTTTAATTTTTAACTTTGTATTTTAAGAAAAAGAGAATTAAGATTTCAATTAAAGAATAAAATTTGAAAGCCACATAATATATATTATTAACATTCACAGACATGTTCCTTCTTATGAAGACTCGTCAGTATAGTTGGCACTGGTTCGTAATACTCCACCACCCGTTTTACTAATAATTTTTTTTTCTTTGTGTACAATTACCTATCATGTCAAGAAAGTTCTGTGGGTTTTTTTTTAATTTAAAAAAAATATATTTTAGATTAAAGAAAGGGGGTGATCAGTTTTCTATATAAATTTAACGTAAACTGATCACTCATTTTTTGACCATGTTGCATTTTTTTTCACCTTTTTTACTGACTAAATGTTTTTTTCTTTTTCTGTGTACAATTACCTATCATGCCACTAGAGAATTCCGGGTTAGGAAATTTTGGGGAAAAAATTTGTGATGGTCAAAAAGTTAGGGATCAGTTTACGTTAAATTTATATAGGAAACTGATCCCCCTCCTAAAATCTAAAGAATTTGAAAAAATTCTTAAAAACACGGAATTCTGTGTGATAAATCTTTTTTTTTTTTTAAATTTGAGATGGTCGAAAGTGGGGGATCTGTTTACATTAAATTTATATATAAAACTGATCCAACCTTCTAAAATCTAAAATATTTGAAAAAAAATTCCAAACACAGAATTCTCTAACGACATGATAGGTAATTGTACACCAAAAAGAGAACAAAAATTGGTCAGTAAAAGAGTTGAGAAAAACGGGTGGTGGAGTATTACGAACAAGCGCCGTATGGTTTTATACAACCACAAGGCTCGAACTTCGGACCTTTAGTCACCACTGACTATAAATCAATCCTAGCTGTGTTTACCGGCTTGCCAGTTGATGATGTAGGCAAAATATTTTAAACCCTGTATCACGCTTTATTGTAGATTACATTTTTGTTAATATTTTGAATATTAAAACATTGTACAAAAGTGAAATTTGGTTGGTCGTTTTATTTTACAGAATATCAACTTTTTGGGGGGTTATTTAATGCTGAATCCGGTCATTTTGGTAGCCTGACATAGTAGCACCAGGTGGTACACTAGAAGATTCGAAGTAGATAAGTATGCAGTGAAAATTTCGATCGTATTGATGAGCTATATGTTTCATTATATATTTTAGAATGTTTTCAACCGTGACATGTTTTATCACAGATGTACAACAATGTCTATTTAAAATAATAAGATAAGCCTTTATCTTTATATTATGATTTTATTGTAATAATGAAATAAAAATATAGCAAAAGACAATTAGATTGCTGGTGATTTACTTTCTTTGTCTTCCAGATTTCAAAATTACATTTAACCGCCTTCGCTTAAGCTGTTGTCCAACTAATTGAAAAGATGTTATGCAACAGTTTCGATATTTTTCCAATAAGTATATTTTGATGAAAACTGCACATCTACTTCATAAACTCTTTTCAATAATGATCAGAGCGGCTCAATAGAGCAATGGTCAGAGAACAAGTCGAGCAAGTAATAAGTGTTTGTCCATCAAATCCTAACATTGTGAGGTATGAAATTTCAGTCTCGATTGAATATAATGGAGCCTGAATCTAAATTGCTATATCTGCAAGAGTCGCAAATCATCGAACTATGCTGAAAAATTCTCCAGATACGAGAATTGCTAGTAAATGACTGCTAATAGCACTATAAAAGGTCTGCCAAATTGACTAAATATAATGTAACCTCACTGCTTCCTTGTTAATTTTAAATGTGATGCAGGTGAAAGGCTCGAAGCGGTACCCAAACTTTGGCCCTGATGAATATTGATTTACTCCTCTCCAGGAGTTAGGCACAAGGCCAGTTTTTATTTTACTCCCACAAGTAAGATGTAAACCAAGGTCGGGTCGGGAAAGTGGGGGTTAAAAATTGCCTGGGCAGCCCCGTCGACATTCCCCAGTAGGGGCGCCTCAGGCAGTAAGCAATAAACATACTCCTACCCAAAGAGGGGAGGCAAAGCCTGGGAAGGTGGACCTCCCAGAACTGCACAGGACAAACCCATTGACCGGCGTAAATTAAGACCCGAAGACCAAGACAACACCAGTATGGATGCAGTATCCATCGGAACAGATACTACACTTTGATCTTAGCCAAAAGGCCAAGAAGTTGATGAATAGACCATCCAGTATAGCTCTGCCCTCATTTGCGAAAAGAACATTCTGGAAATTGGTCTTTATATATTTCTGTGCTCAAATAATGCTCTTCTCTTTGAGAGTCTTGTTTAGAATAAGTCTGGCAATGAGTTTAACATTCCTTGCTATCTCTTTACGAATCCTACACCAGGTTCTTCTATACAAAGAAACAACCTTAGTACATACAAATATAGTAGGACTTGTGCTATCAAGGTCTTTTCTCACTTGTGTGTATTTTTCTCGTTCCTTTATCTTGTTTTGCTTATGGGATTTTCCACATACGACTTAAATGTTCTTATATCTTACACAAGCTCTTTATAACAAAATTGCACCCAAAGATAAGCCTTCTGCTAGATGTGAAACAATCTTTTTCTGAAACTGTCAAACGTTGTTTCAGTAGCTTTCTTGTATACCTGCAAAGGTTGACAGTTAAAAACACCTTAAATACATAACATATGTAGCGTATCAATGATTTAAATTTTAACTGCGTACAACTTAGAATCTATCAGCATACCAAATTTCACCAGTATTCACTGAATCTTTAAAAAATGCTGCTCAACACGAACGATATAAAAAATTATTGCATCAAAGCATTTAATGCTTTTGAGAAAAATAATATAATTTAATTTTTATTTTTTGGGAACCTTTTCGAAATGGATCTACATCGTTCATATTTTCTGATTAAATTGATTCGTTTTAAAATTCTATTCTTAGTACGGAAATAAAATTATAATTTACGCTTAAGTTTATTTTATTTGCCTTGCCCACAAAAAAAAAAAAAGAATATTCGAAGGGAAGTATGGACGAATACAGAGGTAGATTTTTTTTAAGATGGTGACCATTTGAAAATAATTCTGAACTAGACAAAATATTTTCTGGAAGAAATTAAATCAAATTTTATTTTATTCTTAATATGCTGCAACAATCCACAAGGAAAGCTGATGAACCAGAATCAAATATTGATTTTGTAGGAAGAAAAAGACCGGCTTTATTTTATACTAGCAGGTACCCGACTCCCGGCTTTGCACGGGAGAAATCTAAAAGAATGAAATTAAATATGTCAACAGGCGACCACACGCAAATAGGTCACAACAGACAGTGTCAATGTAAAAAAACAATTGTCGGATTGGAACCGAACCAAACAGAATTTTGGCAAACGAAAGTTAAAACACATAATACGATGATAATTGAAGGATTAGGTTAATCTTACTCAGAAAAACAAGTCGGTTCAAAATGTCTATAAGTACCAAGTTTTGATTTTTTGTTGGTAAATAAATAAAACGTTTAAGTTTTGTTATGTTGATTATGTTATTGTTGAGTTTTTAATCGAATTGTTAGTAATTAAAAAAAAAAGAAAAGTTTGGTTTAAATTCTGTAGAAGTATCAATATTTAATTTTTTTTCTAAATAAATAAAATGTATAAGTATTGTTATGTTTTCATTCTGTTTTTGTTTAGTTTTTTAACAGAACTATATCCTCTCCAAAAAAACATGAGTTCAGGGCAAATTCTGTTGAAGTACCAACATGTAGTTTTTATGTTTGAAAATAAATAAAACGTATTATTATTTGTATATTTTGTTTCTGTTTGTTTTTAGATTGTAATCTAATTGTTATTAAAAAAACAAAAAAAACAAGGAATAGCTATGTTCCAAATTTGTAGTAAATCAAAGAATAACTTTCGATGACGAAAAAATGAAACGCAGAAGTATTTTAATGTTTGGAGTTGGTTAAAAATATGTATAAATACGAAGAACATATTCTTTATTATAAATAAATGAAAAGCACAATTACCTTTATGTTTTGATTATTAGTAGTCCGTAAAATATTATTTCAGTCACGAGGCGTTCTAAGAGTAATAGATGTTGCTTAATCATAGATTATTGGCTGGTTACCGAATTCTGAACCAGTGCAAAATAATAGGACTGCTATTCTAGCTGGTGTTCATGAGTTTGGTGAGAGAACTTTTTTCTTAGTGAGAATACACTTTGCTACTTTGGCTGACATTTTTGGGAGATACTTTGAATGAGGGGGTCAAAAGCTAATGTTTTTGGTTGATGGTGTAAAAACATTTTTTAATTTTCTGGAAGTACAGACAAAGGTACTACACGACTGAAATGATGTGTTTCGCTGAATGCGATGCATTGGTTTAATAGTCTATTTCAAACTGATTTGGGTGGGGAAAAATCGTCTTTACTTTATATAGAAGAAAAATCGTCTTTACTTTATATAGAAGAAAAATCGTCTTTACTTTATATAGAAGAAAAATCGTCTTTACTTTATATAGAAGAAAAATCGTCTTTACTTTATATAGAAGAAAAATCGTCTTTACTTTATATAGAAGATATCAGATATCTATAACTGCACACTCCTAATAATATGGAGCTTTTAATGGCTGTGTGATTATATAGAAGTAGAAACTACAAACTATTACTATAGAGTCATTAAGAAAGTTATAATTTTGAAAGAAAATCATTTTATTTATCATGCTTAAATTTCTACTAAATTTTAAAAGGAAATATTCAAACAATTGCATTTTAAGAGAAACTGATTCATACATAAACGTATTACCATGAAATGATAAGAGTAAAAGACGTATCGTCCAAACTAAATAGTAAAGTATGGTGCAACAGGATTACATGTTCCTTGTTGCCAACACTGAACGGCAATATCATTCTGGTCACTTCTTTAAAAAACCAAAACGACAAAATTATAAATATTTTTTTAATTGCCGCCCCCCCACCCTCCTCCACAATAGGATCATTTCCACAACAGCAGTGTAAGTTTGTAGATTGGACAGGAATAGTGCGATCATAAATTAACATAGAATTAAACCGGTTATTAAAGATGAGAGGAAAAGTGATCAATCTTTATTTGGAATGCTACCAGGTTCCATCGCTCAGCCACCAACGTTTATTTCTACTACACCCTTGGCTTGCTTTAAGAACATGGAAAGGGAGACAAAGATGGAGGGTAAAGAAAGAGGTTTGTGCAGATCAGCTAGAAATGGTTATGTTGTCGCGACAAAGATCAATTTCTCGCCTAAATATTTATTCAGCAAATAAGCAAAATATATCTGTATTTGGTTGTGGTTTATATTTCAAAATGTTGAAAATTATATATATAATATACATACATATATAATTATTAATAAATATTTTTTTTATATCCATAGGCATGTTTCACGTTTTTTTTATGTTACGATTGTCAGTATGGAATTACGTAACAGTATTGCTGGTCGAACAACTCGAACCCCGGATCCACGTATTATGAACCCTGGTCTTGTAACCATTCAGCCAATTCTACAATAAGGCTTTTAATGCGAGAGAAATATGCCTTCTATTCTTTCAGTGTAAACACATAGTACTGTGATACTAAAGAGAGTTATATCTCCCAAGGGATAGAACCATGCAACGTGGCTAATTTATGAATCATCAATTTATTATCTCTTGAAAGGGCTCAACTTTATAGGAGCTTAATAATTATATAATAAATTTTCCTTCAATTACATTTAGCATTACTAGGGTCCAACTAACAATTCCAATTATCACTTACCAAGGATGCAATTGAAAACAAAGACTTATACTAAGGGCAAACAAATTATGGGTAAAATTTTACAAGGAATCCAATAGTGGAATTAACTTTGTATTAGTTTTTTTCCCCCCCAATAATACCAAGGGCTCTTCACTTGAACTAAACATAAGACATGTTTGTGTGGGGTAAACTCTGAAACGAATTGACTGATCATTTGTGAACACATCTGCGAATTAAGTTAAATGCAAAAGGGGTGCAAGATTTTAATAGGTATTTTTCTCTAAACATTCCACCCGGCAAATGGCAGGTAAATACAGATAGTTCAATATATTTTTAAGCTTCAATTATCAATTCGTTTTAATTATAGTTTTTAAATTGTTTACTATTAATCTTTTCCTTAAGATAAATGTCAACTATAAATTATTAAAAACATTTTTTTTTTTTTTTTAAATAACTAATGCAATCTGTGACAATACTGGCATTCCTTCCTCTCCTCTTCTCCATTTTTATCTTTTTATTCTCTTCCTCTTCAAACAAAGGCGTAACAAATATACAAAATCATTAAGAAATTAGCGGCCCAGAGACAATGGTAAGGATTTTAATACTGTTTTTACTGTCTATTGGAATTAACAAATAAAATACTTAACTTTTTTTATTAAAAAATTTTTTTTTAAAAAACAAAAAAAAAAACCTCCTTGCAAGAAAAGTTTGTAATGAAAATATCTCAATCAAACTTATAAAAAAATGAAAATATATAATACACAAGGCAAAAAAACAATAAGTCCTAACAAATGGGGTTTGGATTTGTTGGCTGCTTATTGGGGTTCATTCTGTTTACATTTACAAAAAAAAAAGTCTATGTAAAGTGCTTATTCTGTTTACAATGCAATAAATCAATTTAAATTTCGTCTCACTTTCTCCTGTTGACAGAACACTAATATGTAGATTAAGAATTCAACCTGCAGTTATCAACAACACTAAAGAAAAGAGGTGGGGAAGCACAGAAACTACTTTCATTATATTCCATATAATCTCTGACACAACTTTAAACTATTTTATTGTCAATGGATTAATTTCCTTTTTTTTTGTATAAAACCTATAGAATCTTGACAAAATCTTATCACCTGAAGTAATTCCTTTTTTGCCGGAACAAAAAATTGCAAATGGTGTTATATATCTGCTTTCCATATGGAGAAGGAATGAAAGGGGAGGCTGATCATTAAATATTTTGATACAAAATTTTTAAAATATAAATCTTGGGAAATGAACTCCTTATAATATTGTAGAGTCTTTGGAGAAATTTTTTTTGTAAAAAGGTTAGATGCGACAGGTCAGATGACTGCTCTAACCTATGTCTTTTGTTGTTGTTGTTTTGTTTTTACTGAGTAACCACTTATCAAGGCTAAAAGGCACTCGAGGGTTAATGAAAGATGAATTGCCAGTTGAATGATGAATATTATCATCATATTCGGTTTTATGTCTCTTTTACATGTTGGCATGTGTTGAACGGCTTTAAGAAATGACAAACTACTCTATCTCTGACTAGGTCTTCATTTATCTCTCTATAAAGTCACTTCCTCCCATATTTTCCTTGCGAACTGTTCTACATTTACTGACTCAATAACTCATCTATTCCTTCAACATGGCCATACGATTGAAGTCTCCTGTTCTGAACACATCTCCCTATGCTGTCCAGATGTAATCTTACCCTGAGATCATCAGAACTAAGCCTTGAGAGAGATTAAAAATGAAGGATGAAATGGACAAAATTTTATCCCTTATTGGGACGATTTGTGATAAGTATTTATTAACATGCGATTTGAAGATTGCCATGTTGTAGTCTGCATGGACACAATTTTCACAGATGGGAAGTTCTTGGAAAGAAACTTCATGAAAATTCAGCATGATGCTAGGCATATGGAAGATCATTGTTTTTTTTTTACAGCATATCAACCCTCCGCGGGTTACTTAATGCCGAATCCGGTCATTTTGGTGAAAGATTTTATGCTTCAAGTTCTTTATATATTCAAGTATTTATTCATGATATTTCGCTGAGTGAAGAGGGGGAGGGAGAGGGAAAGGAGAATGGAGGGAAATCGTTTTTTGTTTTGGATTTTGCAGAACATTGAGTTTTGCAAAGCGAGAAAAAAAACAATAACACATCAATGTTTGGTGCATTTTGGGTCAGGAAGCCGATATCTTCAGAGAGCCTGATCTGGTAGCACCAGCAGACATACGGAAGAAGGAAAGTTCTTTTCAGTTGAGGTACGAAGAGTTCTTGTGAATGTCTTACATGGATAAACCAGAGATTTGCACTCAGTCGAGCACCTTCCATGGAAATAACTATAAAGTAGAAAGACTAGCAACGTCCTTTCTATGAGAGAGACGTTGTAGAAAAGAAGAGATCTTCACCCGCAATTTGGGGTTTTGGTTTCTAAGCAATTTCTATTTAAACTCAGATAAACAGTATTAGGAATATAAGCAAGATACTTGTTTCCATTTAACAGGGAATAGGAATTCAGCCAAGTCAAGAGGGAATGAGAAAACAGTGCTCATGATATCAGACCACCACACCCATTTGAAATAGACAAGAAAAGCCAAAGATTTGCACAGGATATTTTGGGATTCAGAAAAATATAGAAATCTCTTCACTAAAGTGATTTCTTTCAGTGGGTTTCATATAAAATAATTTGCATGACATAATATTGATTATTTATAACTTTTTTTTTTTTTTTTAAATCCTTTTTTTAAATCTTTTGATCATATTGAAAAAAAATAAAATAAATAAAAAAAATAAGATCGATTAAAAATAATGAAAATGAGAAATGCATGCTTAAAGAATTAAGTACCCTCACATAAATAAGCATTTCTTTGTCACCTTCAACGTGGAACTTTCATCGGAACCTTGAACACAGAAAATACGCATTTAAGTGATTAAAAAAGAAAATTGTGTCTTCAGGCGGATGATAGAAGTTTTTTTCATCAAAAGATAATTAATCTCCCAAACGAAAGCGTATCTAGTCTCTATTTTTCCTCTTTCAACCTTATTTTACAAGGTTATTGTCAGAATTTAAATGTCCCTTTATTTCTAGGAAGACATTATATATCTAAATTTCCAAGTGATTGCTTACAACTAGATATTGTGTTCTCATCAAAATCTGGATATCAAAAATTAACAATTTGAAGCCTTCAAGTAAAAGAAAAAAAAATCCTTCTCAAACGAAATTTAAAAAATACTATTGAAAAACAGTTATTCTTACATTAGCGACAGGACATTGCCATGTAATCTTTTTTGATAGTCTATCTCACTTGGAGGGGGGATGCACATTTTTAGTTTATGATAATTTTTGTTTTTAATCAAATTTTTAATCACAACTTTTAATCATTAATCTAGAATGGTCTGGTGTGAAGCTAGAATGTTGTCTGCAGAGAGATGAATAAAAGGAGAGGAGGGTTTTCCATAGACAATACACATACACAAATATGCATGCGGATTCACTGCATCTTCAGATTATTTCCGTCTCATCACATTTCTCCACTGTCCTGCAGATCTGCATGACTTGCTTGTATCAAAGGTGGAAGACAAACATACTTCCAATTCCTGCCGCCTATCTGCGTAATTATGACTGTGTGCCTCCACTTTGCAACTCCACGTTTAGACGGAATGAAATATTCATAACTAACGTGTACCTTTCTGAAGTAGGGTCATATGTAGCGAAAATGAATGGGATAAATGAATGGATTTTACTGCATGTTGACCCTTAATAAATCCTTTAATGCCATCGTTTTTCATAGGGATATGTTCTGGTATGTCTTATGTTATTTATATCAGGTGGTAAAGAATCAATACTATATTTGTGGTATGCTTCTTTTCAGGGATGCAATTGAAATCAACACTATCAAGAATACAAACCACTTTCCAAGTGAACTTGTATAAATAACCCAATAGTTGTATGAAATTTGGATCAGAGGGTTTTAGAATAATATTGTGCATCTGCATTCGTGCATGACATCTATAAACTGCAAAGCCAACGTTTTACTTTATAACTTATGAATTATAAAAATAAATTTAAATTAAAGTGATATGATGGTCTAGAGCTGGGAGCCAGAATACACACAAGTCCTCATTCATTCTCAGCCGACTCCAGGTTTGATCACTAATAGTTTATACATTAGTTTTGAAAGTGAGGTCACCATGTATATCAAACTATTTTCTTATAGATGCCAATTTCCCCCAGAAAAGACATGTGTTGAATTCTGTGGTTATCAAATCATTTATATTCTTTGCTCGTATCAAGGTTTCATATGTTGCATTCTATCAGTGTGTATTTCACTGTGTAAGGGAGTTTGGCATGTTGTACATTTAGTCAAGGAAATAGTAATAATACACTTAATTAAATGGTCATCTTTAGAAAGGGTTCTACTTGAGAAATCAATTTTTTTTTTCAGTCTTTAAAATGTTTTTCCTAAATTCAGAAAAGCATTGGACACAATTGCATGTTCTGAATTGCTGCTATTGTATAGTCACAATCTGAACGCTCCATGTCTCTGACAGTGATGATTTTTATTCACTGACTTGCTATACATTAAGCATCACAATAGTTCCTAAATCTCTATATTAATAAAATTGTGTGACCACTTCTCATGTGCCTGTATGTGTTGTACTTGACTATGTGACTTACATTTTTTCTATTAATACTTGAATATTTATTGAAATTAGAAATGTAATAGTATAAAATAAATCAAAATGTTTTAATCCTATTTATTTTTTTAAATTACGAAATTAAGTCTACCAGAATTCATTTCCATTTCTTTATAAACAAGTCTGTTATGTTAATCTTGTTAATAGTTGAAAAAAAAGAATGAATTACTTTGTGACTACAAATTTGAAAGCATTTAAATTGTTGGATTAAAAGTTATTTCTTGCTTTAAATTTTTTTAGCAACTCCTCATGTATTAAAACATAGAAAGATATTTATATCCAATAATTTTCTAAAAATAGATTAAAACATTACCATAACAAAATCAGTTATTGTTTCATAATATTTAGGTTCAATTAATAATTTAATGATCAAACGATATTGTAATCATTTAATGATTTCAAAATCCTATAATAAAAATATATTAAAGAAAATTTATAGATGATGACAAATGACGGAAAGATAAAACTAAAAAAATCTGTGTCCTTAAATGTTGGTTAATTAATTTTTTTAGATTTCTTTCATTATTAAAATAAAAAATTTTTCCATTTTAATTCAGAGGTTTAGAAAACATTGCCATCGTCTTTAAAATGAAAAAATATAGAAATTATTATTACCATAGGAAAATTTCTTGAGCCATAATCTGACCTTTTAAGATTTCAGGAGTCGGGGACAATCGTTTGGACTACCGACTCCACAGCCCTGAAAGCAACAAAGGCTTAATAATAATCAGAATGTAGAAAATGCCTATTCCTTTATCTCAACTTAGATAATGACTTAACAGAGCAAACAGCTGGCAAGGCACAGACTTATAGCTGAAGCTGTCTTCTTTACCACAAACCAAAACAACTTGTTGAGCTTTATGGGAATAAAGCCAACAATACAAATAAAGCCAAAAAAATCAAAAAAAGTTTGAACAACATGGCTAACATAGCAACAATGAATATATTTAGAGTGAGAAAGTAAATATATCTTGAATATTACAGCTTATTTTTGGAGCATTTATATAATCTATAAAAACATTATTTAACAGTTCACGATTTTATCTTATTTTGTTATCGTATACATTTTTTTTTTCAAGATTTTTTTGTTCCATGCATCTTATTACCATTTGTCAGAATTCCTACACTTTCTAACATTAAATCCAAAGTGAACTTCCAAATAATGATGCGGAAAATCAACTAATTAGAACATTTCTTTTTCGGTTTTAACTAATTAACAGACATAACCCTTTGATTAAAGTCGACATGCATGAAAATCTGCCAAAGTCAACAAAAGTCGTCAAAATAATTTTGGTTAAACTATTGGTTGGTTGATTTGTTCGTTTCATGGCATATCAATATCTTTTGGGTCATATCTTTTGGGTCATTTAATGCCAGAACAATACATATTGTAAATGATTAATTGTATACAATTAGTTGAACAAGTCAGTATTTTACCCATAATTTAAGGGGTGAAGAGTTCATACCTTCCCAGCGATATTAGTAATTGAACAAAATAGATCTGACAGGATTTGAAATCTGCCTAACAGATTCCATCGTCCACAAAAGTATCCATTTGGTCAATGAGGCACCAGTAAACATGATTTAATTTGTGTTCATTTTATGAATGCTTATGTAAGGGGGGATCAAAAACATGGCACTGTATGCAGTAACATGATGGTAAACAGATTCAGAGCCAAAAATGGTTAATAATCATAGAAAAGTGATTGGTTTTAAAACCCATCAACTCATATAAAAGTAGGTTGCATTTTTTTTTTTCTTAGGTTGAAAACTAATTCCAAAACTGACTAAAGTGAAATATTTCAATTAAAAAGTTCAGAATATTTCCATTAATAAAAAATGAAATATTTCTTTGTAATTTAATCAGAGGCAGTCGATAGTTTTATGCCCTGTAGGTTGTCTTAATTTCTACAAAAAATGTAAGTTTGTACAAAAATCGATATTCCAACTGTTTGAGTGTGCCATTCTGTAATCTTCATTTCTTTCCTGAAACTCTAAAATGCACCTATGCACGAGAGTCCTTCATTAAAATCATTATAAAATTCTAAATATATTTTATTGACATCATGTAATATTAATTCATTTTTTTCTTGTTGCTTTTATGAAATTATTTTGTTTTTAATTGAAAACAATTTTAATTTGGGTTCCCAGATTAGAGGTCAATTTTATGAAAAATAGGAGCTACTGTTTCTGGTTCAATTCACACTTAGTTCATGAAATCTAAAATTTATAACGAAACAGAAAATAAAACAAGGAAAAACGGGGAGAAAATAAAAACACAATCATTAATAGATAATGTACACCTAAAAATACCATTTTATCTGTTTTGTAATTCCAGTTCAAAAAGTGTTCCTATAATTTAGTATGAATAAAATAAGACTTTATTTTTTAAATAAATTACTTAATATTGTATACTGGTGGCCTTAATAACAGAAATTAGAAGTAAAATGACAAGATATCAAAAGGTCAAAAGTGATAGGCATGAGTATGTGTAGGCAACGATCCAAAACAGAAGTCGCAGGTCATGTAGTCGATTAGCATGCTGGGTAATTTCGTTTAGAAGCTAACTAAGAGAGATCTCTGATTTGTCTCTATGTATCTCTTTTAGGCTTGTGCCCAAGATAATAAATTAAAATAAAAAGATTTTTATGCAAATGATTTGTTAATTATTGGAGAGAGCAATCCAGGCCACAGACGACCCTATGAAAAATCACCACCAAAATAACACCCAGCAGAACCAGTAAAAATATTTATATCCTATTTCAAAACTTAAAGAGGGATTTTCTTTTTGTAAAGACTTCTAGTAAGTGAAGATTCTTTTTAAAACTCATCTGAAAGCTTCCAATACTGACCGTGCATTCAATTCTTTACTATAAATCATGAAATCAGTCAGTACTATAGAAAATCTGTATATTTTACATGGTTTGCTCCAGACAAAATGTATTAGAAAAATAAACCGCTTTTATTCAATTGAAAAATTCTTACATGAGCTTACCCTTCCTTCTTTTTTTACATCGCCTTTCCTTTCAACATAAATTAATTTAGAAGAAAAGGAGAAAAGGCATGTCTTATTTCAATTCAGTCTAAGTAAAACATTTAAGAAATTGGAATTGCCTTCATGAAAAATTGATTTTAATGTCAGCTGGAAGAGAAGGGTTTATGCTAAAGACTATCAGAAATATTTGGATAAAAAAATTCAATAAAAAAAAAAATCAAAGTAATCATATTTGGTTTAACGTCCATCTTACATGCTGGCATGTGTTGGACGGCTTTTAGAAATTTACTTCCAATCTAACCTATACATTATTTTAAAATCATTGCCATGTTAATTACCAAACATATTTGAAAAGGAAAGAAATATGGTTTTCAAGAAGCAAATTGTACAGCTCAAACCACAAAATATCTCCTACCCTCACGAATGGATATTTTGTAAGCAAAGCTGTATAATTTTAAAACCAAAAAATCGTTTTCAAAATATAGATACCAATTAACACAACAAAATTATAAAATAATATCTAGTTACTTACATCATTGGTAACCGTTAAATATATAGTCATGTGTCTGGCCTATGTGTTTTAAGTTACCCTAGTCCTAAATATTTGCTCTGTATGCTAAATACATTGAGCTCTCTAGTTAGAAATATGTTTGATAGATATTTATAGCTCCATATAATTTGAAATTAGACTGGATATTTTCATTCAGATTGAACTTTTAACTAGTAAACTTCAACTTGTATACACACACATATCCTAGCTAGCTTTGTCAGCTCTATCGCTTCAAAGTTTGCTACTTGAAATATTTTTTAACTAAATTGTAAAATATTAAACATTTTATTCATAAGTGTGATGTAAACACAAGAGAAAAACTTTTGCATTTATTCATATTGATATTAACATTTTAGTAATTTTCATACAAATTTATTTATCTTTTAAATAAGACCGTTAAGAAATAAAGAGAAAGAGGAAATCAATTCACCTGAGCGATGGTGTATGCTAATATTTTTTTTTTAACTTACAATTTTTTCATTGAATTTAAAAATACTAAAAGATTTTTTTAATGCATAAAATGTGGCATCAGTCGCAAACGGGAGAGAGTAATTAGTCACCCATCCCCTTTTCTGAACTCTTGCTTATGTCTCATATGTCTTTCTTCCTAGTAAGTTTAATTTAAATTACCTACATTGAAAATTGATCAGCAAATATTTTAAGAAAGAATTCATAATTTATTCCTTTACTTTCCATTAAATCACTTAAATTACTGTTAACACAACAATTGCATATATATGGAAAAAATAGGACAATAAAATTACGAATGAACAAACCAAATATTAATTTATTGTGAACTGTTTAAAAAATAGTTATACAAATTAAGCAGGCAAGGTCTGTCTTTGGGCCTTTTGCCTCTATGATATATACAGTATTTCAAAATACTATATTGTGTTATTGGTTTAAAACACAGTAACCCGTTTTCATTGTAATAAGAATAAATGTGAAAAATTTCATATCTATTCATTAAATAATAGTTTCAGACAAAAGCAAGTTCTTGTATCAAGCAAAATTGATGTTTATTAAAAAAAATAACGGCTGTTTTTTCATAGCTACACAATCAGAGCACTGGTAATTACAAAGTCTGAATCTCAGACAAAATGAATCTGATTTACAAAAAACATACCGA
Organism: Sepiola atlantica; assembly: GCA_963556195.1. Classification (NCBI taxonomy): domain Eukaryota; kingdom Metazoa; phylum Mollusca; class Cephalopoda; order Sepiida; family Sepiolidae; genus Sepiola; species Sepiola atlantica. Next base: position 73,072,779 of record OY744530.1, read on the forward strand.
CTTGCTATTGAACATTTTCGCCAAAACATTTGTTTTTCTTTGATACGTGGTGAATAATCTCCATTTTTTATTTTACATAGGTAGCCTGGAAATATCTGTTATTAAAACAAGAAAAAACACAATTCTGATCAAAAGGAGATAATCAACTAGTTTTTATATTTTGATGCACATCCTAGTTCTTACCAACATTATTTGGTTACAAATTTGCAGACATGTTTCATACTTGTCTGCAAATGTGTAGCCAAATAATGTTTGCATAAATAACACATCTTATATCTAATAAACAGCTCTATTATTGAGCACTTTATAGAAACACAGTAAGGATTCACTGGGGTTTTAACTTGTGGATGTAAACATACCTGGATTACTAATATATATATATATATATATATATAGTGTGTGTGAAATGAGAAAACAAAAGCAATCTTATAAGAGAGAGAGAAAGAGCCTGAAATGAGAAAATTTCAAGTGTTTTCTTTCTTTGTCAGGCAAATGTGAAATCTCTTTCCGAGCCAAATTTTTCAATCATTATTTCTCTAACACAAACATTGCTAAAACATTAAAATAGACAATATAAACATGTAAAAAGGTCATCGTAATACAGTATTTTTATTTTCTGCTCTAAGAATGATAGACAGGACCTGACAATAAATGTCAAAAGATTGTGCAGCTAAATGGAAAGAAAAAAACACTTAGCAAAGAGATTAAAAAATAATTTCTGAGCAAATTCTACACAGAATGGGTGAACAGAATGTTAAAGTATTAATGCTTCAAACCATCATAATCTCATCTTGTGATTAGAAAACCTAAATATATGTTTCAAAATATATATTTCCACAGCCCAGACACACCAAGACAGTTATCAACATGAGATCCTGTTGATGGCTGCTTAGTGGTTGTGGAAAACAATTATATGAATATCAAATTCTCAAATAATAAGTGTAGCTTAACATCTGTACTGCAGTTTCAATTTCCTACCATCAAAAGTGTATTCATAAATCTTTAAGGTCTTATTAATTAGAATTCAAAGGATTTATGAATATACTTCTGACTTCTGTTTATTTTCCAGTGAAACGATGTGCTCCTTTGCGTGATATTGGACTTTTCTTTCAATGTATTTCTTAATGTTTTTTTTTTATGATGACAGAACCTTTTTGGCGGCATTTTAAGACAACTTCATTATTTTTTCTATGTTTCATGCCGGCCCATTCAATTAAAGTTTTTCTTGAAACGTATGTAAACAATGTTTGTTGGAACTTTTTACTTTTGAAACCTGATTTAAATGCTATTTTGAATCTTAATTCACACACACATTCCAAGAATTCAACATAACTGTTTGTGTACAATCGTTTCAGAGACCATGTTTTATTGATATTAGATCCATCGTCAGCACAGGGTATTAACATGAAGTTAAAAGCAAAAGCATATAGATAGCATCAATGTAATACAGATCGACATCTCCATTCAAGCAGCAAATAGAAACGATTAGGTGAGTCGATACTAATAAGCCTCAAATCAAAGTTTACCAGGTTGAAACTTTAATTACGGATGCACATATGGTTCAAAGTAGAAAGAAGTCTATGCAATATTACAAGTAGGAGGCCGCACCTCAAAAGGAAACATTAAAACATTATTTTATACAATATTTAAGAGTGATTAGAAGGGAGAATTAGTAAAAGATATAATCAAACAATGGGAAAATCTTAGTTTCTGAAGTTTAAATATCATTGGTAGAGGAATTGGCCATAAAATCTATAGTAAGGGACATAATTAAAAACTATTTCTAATAGGTTAGAAGTAGTAGAAAGGAAACTTGAAAGATTAATTAAAGGATAAGCATATTGTCAACTTACCTACAGGATTAGTTAAGATAGTGATAGAAAGTATAGCACTTGTAATTCAGAAATTAGGTCATATTTACTATAAACTCAGGGAAATTTAAGTAAAAAATATTTACTATAGAATGCATAACTAATTAGGATTGATAATTTTTGAAACCTAGATTGAGGCATTATCCTTGATTGACCTACCAAAGACAAGATTCAACAATAATATGTTAAGCATTAATAAAAATAATCACTATATATTGTATGTTCTGGTAGCTAGATTCACTACTATTGATACTAAGACACTGTGTCTATTGATTATTTTTCGAAAATGTCTAACAAACTTACAAATCAGATAACGTAAATAATTTTCAAAAAGAAATGTTTCGAAAATTATTTTTCTTTATTTCAAGCTTTCAACTAACTTTATTCATCTTTGAGGAATTGTAAAAATTCATGAAATCCAATTAAAATAAAGCTCTTTAAGGTTTATGGGAAAAAATTTTTTAAATTAGATTGCATGGTATAGTTCAGTTCAAATCACAGAGCTGATCACATAAGTACTGATCAGAGTCTGAAAGTAATTATAGCTCATCATTTGAAGGTGCAATAAAATAAAGTGTGTGTGTGTGTGTGTGTGTGTGTGTGTGTGTGTGTGTGGTGACAGAATCCACTACATCCCATTCTAGACTAGAGAGAGAGTGAGCAAAACTTACATTTCTGTTGAAGACCACTATCATTTTTATGAATGCTATACTTGTAAGCTAATCACACTTGAAGAAAAACATTCTTGGTGTGTAGGTTCTTTTTGTTTTGTTTTAAGGTGGCCTCTTACATTAAAAGAGTTTGTTTTGTTGTTTTTTTTTAAACGAGTCCCTCTTGACCAAAAGAAGTAAACAGTTGAAAGAAAACTTATAATTTTGTTTTCCTTGTTTTTTAAGTGAAAATCCCTGTTGGTGATGATGCAGAGGTACTTGAGTGAGTAAATAGACTTCAAAACCACCCAAAGATTTTTTTAATTATTTTTGCATTTTATTAGTCAGTGAAGTTAAATACATCTATTTATAGTACAGAGAATTTTCCATTGTTATTCTTTTCAATCGAGCATTTAAAAAAAAAAAAAAATAAAAATTTAACAAAATACAAATTATGTTTGGGGCATTTTTCATGCATCGCTTATTTCTTTTATAGTGAGAAAATTTTCATCGACTTCAACTCCTAAAGCAACGAATTTCCAGACTCCATAGACCCGCTTATTACATTAGTTATCTCCTCTTCAGGGAAGGTTAGACACAAGATCAGATGCGGGTTTGATGAAAGCGTTTCTGTGGCACACCAAGGTTTTCTGTCAGTGGCGTTAACCATCGTCATCCACATAGCTCTGCTTGTTATGGCAGTAACAATTTGCTGCATTTGATATTAGTTTATTCACAGCTTCTTCTATACTTTGAGGTATGTCTGAATGATTTACAAATAGTTTGTTTAACGGCAAATAAACCCTTTTGGGGTTATCTAATGCACATCACCCATTTTAAATAATTCATTAGTTAATTCAACACAAGTTGATATTTCACCCATGGCTGGGGAGGAAATTTGAGGGTTTATATTTTCCCCAAACAATATTAATGCATAAATGACCACAATAGATCCAATAAAATTTGAACTTGGCATGGTCAATTCCATAGTCCACAGAAGTAACCATTAGGCTAAACACAACCGTCCACCAAAAATATTTATCTAACTTAAAAATCAATTTTTTTTTATCTACAGAGCTGAAGGACAGACCCATTTGCTTAAAATATTGTATTGCCTTCTTGCTTTGTGATTATTATTGTATAATTCTTCATAACCAAGTCTGCTGCCTCAGCCTCAACAAAATGGCTGACCCTGAAACGATCTCACAAGTTGGTTTGGTATTAGATTATTGACTAATGACGTTTAGATTCCAATCACTTTTCACAACTTTCATAATTTGAATTACCATTATATAATTTTGACAGTCATTTTGGACTTGGTTTCTCTTACAATTCTGGCTTTGTCAGAAGAACAATCAACCACAATCAAATGTGGCGATAATTATATTCTAAAAATAAAATTAAAACGATTATTCCCTAAAGCCATCATTTTTCAATAATCATCTTTTGGCAAAGCAGAAGAGTACCCGAATCAAAGTCGGACGCAAACGGTTTTCTGTCAAATTTAGTTCCTGATATTGAACTTTACCTGTAATATAACTTCCGGCAAGAGTTTCAGTTTCCCAAATTTATCAATTAAATCGTTAGGTAAAAGTAGAGAATAGTTAAAGCCCTCCCTCCCCATGTTAAGAATGGTTTTCTAAATAATAACATTATTTCAACACGGTCCATAAACTGCAGATTATTTAGAAAGACATTCTTTACATGGAGAGGGGGGGGGAGCTTTATTAACTATTCTGTACATCTACCTAACAATTTAATAAATAAAAATTAGTACAAAATTTGGCAAACCAAAAGAGTAATCGACTCAAAACAGGAAGTCTTTAATACCAGGAACTAAATCTGATCGAAAACCGTTTGCTGCTGACCAAGTCCGGTATTCTTCTGGTTTGCCCATCTTTCTGTGATGGTAAACCTAAAATAAAATTATGCGTATATCCACACATAGAAAGCTATATTTATACTACTACTACTACTACTACTACATTGAGTTTGGTTGAATTACATCCCTTTGATTTAGTGCATGCGTATTAGCAGCATTACGGTCATGCTAACTAATGGAGGGACAAGCAGAAATATATCAACTAGAAGGACACAGTGAAATTCCACGATGGCTTACAGTCTTCTTTTCTTACCATAAAAATACTTGTCAGTTCAATACTCTTTACATAAAGAAAACTAATGTAAATTTTAAGTCTACAACGACAATTCTATTCATGACATATTTGATAATGCAAAAAATCCGATAATTACTTTTTACATTTAATCTCTGGCATTCAGACGATATTTTTGTTGTTTTTAAAATTGATGTGGAAGATGATAATGTACAAACGAAGGTACAAGCATATTATACAGATTCTTACAATGTGAGCAAATGTTGGCATAACTAATAAGGGCTTAAATTGTTGTACACCCATAACTTAGGTTATGTAAGCTGTTTTTACCCGAGTATTATGTTTGATTGTTTTTAAGTACTTGTGGATCCAACTTCTTATGAAAGGATCCATGGGTGTGTCCGTATTATAGACATTTGTCGGACTGTTTCTAAATATTGTCCTAATGTTTTATGGATGCATATACTCATTTAAAGCAACGTGCATTGGATGAATTTAAAATTGAAATATTATCCAATTTAGTAGCAAATATGCTAAAATCCGACTTTAGTACAGGTTTTTGTTTGTTTGTTTGTTTGTTTCTTCAGTTTAACGAAAATGAAAACTAGCTGTTTACGTCATCTGGAATATTTTAGACAGGATTTTGGGAAGAAATTACTTGGTTGAATGATGATTAAATTTGGTCCTCTTCATACTGTGGCAGGCTATGGGAAATACTTTGATGATTGTCAAACCAATCTGCAGATCGTTCCTTATTGGTTTAAGGAATCCATTTTTCATCGCGCACTAGAATCTGTTCAACAAATGAATCTTTCCACTTTCTCAGCACCAGGGGATAACAAATCTCATAATGGCAATTTTTCCAATATGGGTTTTCCTCTCTAATTGCATCCAGATTGATCTCACTTTTCTTGCAAGATTATGGACAGATGTTAGAATATCTTCCTCTACTGCATCCCTTAGTGTTTTCAAAAAATCTTTTAAAACCTATAAAAATTTTTAAATGGGCAATTTTGAAAAATTTTTGTTTTAACATAGTTCACCCAAAACAAGGCAGGCTGTCACTGTACACATAAGGGGCTACAGAAGAAAAGGGTAAAAGTTTGTTTTTGTTTTTTTTAGGGGGAGGGGGGAGGTCCAACCTAAATTGGGAGCTGCCGTCTTAGATCCTTCTATGCCATATGATTTTGCTATTGACACTCGTAGTCTTATCAGGTGATCCTAGGGGTCAAACCATGTCAATCATTTCTCAGTTAACGCATACACTTGGCAAATCATTCTACATTTAACTTCAAAAGTATATTGCCAGGGTAAGATTAAAGTAGTTTTGAATTTGTAACTTCATTTTGACAGAATAAATTTTTTTTTTTTAATTAAAAAAAAAAAAAAAAAAAAGAAAAAAAAAAAACATTTCCAAGCATCCTGACAAAGAAATAATCACAAAACTACAATGCTTTAAATATACAAATAACTAGCTATATCTCTCTGGCGTTGCCCGGGATACAGTGAGGCTATTTTAATTTGTTATTTTTATGTTAAAAATTTTTTTTAATTTAAAATAAATTTTTTTAATTCATAAGGTAAACAACTTGTATTATATTCAATAACAATGAGTTATCCCCCTTGCTGATTCATTTTTTTTTTTTAAGTGATTATTTTAAATTGTTTCTATATTATCAATCACCTTATCCATACTAAATTTGTTAAATAAATTCTAGCGTTATTATATTACCAATATGATGGTAGTACAACACTAACAAATGAAAATTAGCTGGTCAAAAGCAAAGTTTGATTTGTTAGCTTATATACTATTTAGGTCTGACTTAAAAATCCAAAAGGATAACTTTATAGATTCGATTAGATTTTTATTATAAACCCTGCAGAGCTTCCCCTCTTTCCATAAAATTTTTAATAGTTAGCATCTTAAAAAAATTTCTCACACTATTTTTTTTTTTTTACCTGACGGTACACGCAAATGTATATGGAGTCGCCCATTCATCAGCATTTTTTTTTTCTTTCTTTAAAACGATATTTAGCTGACAATTATTTTCACGGTAAGAAAGATTTATTTTTTAAAGTTTGAATTGTTACAATAAATAAATTAAACAGATTAAAAGTTTTGATTGATTTAACTGAAATTATTTTTATAGTAAGAAGAAAGTAGGTAAATACTAGTGGAATTTTCACAAGTCCTGCTAGTAAATAAAATATCTGAAGAAAAATAATTAAAAAAATAAAATACGTAATTGAAATGAACCATTTTATTAATCTTGGAGAATTTTTTAAAAATATTACACAGCGACTTCATAAAAAAAATTATCAAAAAAAATTAGGGCAAACAGATGCTATCTGTTTCATTGTTTTAATGAATGACATTAATTGTATCAATGAAGATAAAAACTACCAGGCTTCTCTTATTTATATACATATTTTTGTAGATCTTTGTAAAAGATTTTTCATTCAATTTTCTAATTGGACACATCTTCAGTCATAATATTGTTTCTGTATTCAAAATACAAGGAAGAAAGAGCTTATTTAGTCTTCCCCGCCATAAACCTAACTCTTATCTTTCTCAGCTGACCTCTTACATGATTATTCTGTATACTTTTTATATATCTACAAAATCCATCCTAACTAAACAAATGATCTTGTATTAAGAGTATGTCTACAGATTTCTTGCACATCGGGACTAGCACAGATCAGGCTGGATGGAATGTTTCCCATTAATACTGCAAAGTGTAAACAAAACTGCCATTTAATAACTTTTTCGTAGACAAACAGATATCAGATGGTCGTATCAAAACAGGAGGGCTGTAGAGTCCATAGTCAAAATGCTAGAGTCTGACATCAATCTAAGAAATCTCACACTAATGATAGTTTATATATCTTCTTATATATAAAGTTTATCTTGTCAGATTTTCATAGCCTTTAAGCTGATAAATCAAGCTTTCATTTGTTATTGCTGTACTTATTGGTAAGTATAACATACTTTATTACAATTTATTTTCAAAATTACCTAGTCCGATCCAGACAATCTAATAATATGAAACATATTTAGTTAATTACCATAATCTGAAAATTAGCACGGGAGATAACTCATTAATTGAATATAAGAAGGGTGTCCCTTAAAACTAAAATTGTATTTCTTTTTCTGTATAAGTTTTTAAAATTTGCAAACTATATATAGGTCGGGAAAGTGGATGAATAAACAACACAATCAAATGAACTCAAATGAGTGATATTTCGTCTTTATTTATCGAAGGACTTTCTCAGCACCTTAGGAAGCATTTTAATAAAGATGAACTATTAGCTTACTCAAATGAGTCTATTTGATTGCATTGTGCTGTTTGTTCACCTTTTCCACCTATCCTCATGTAATCCAAATTTTTTTTTTTTTTCATATAATAAAGTTCAGTTCCTTTTCTTTTTTTTTTTTACTAATGAGTCACTACTTATCAAACTCAAAGCCAAAAGCCACTCAAGGATTAATGAGGTGGGTGAATTGTTAGTTAAATGATGAAAAATATTATGAGAGGACTGAAAAATGATGACCGGACTGAACAAAATTTGATCAATTATGTTAATAGTTTATGGCAAGTATTTGAAGACTACCATGTTGTAGTCCGCAAAGAAGCAGTCTTATGGTAATGTGTTGAGAAGTTCTTGGAAAGAAACTGTTTATGAAAATTCCTCCTGACACTAGGCACACGGAAGAAAAATTCTTTTCAGTTGTGGTACAAGGACAAGTTTTTGTTGTCAATGCCTGACAAGAAAGAACCAGAGATCGGAGCTCAATCTAAGAAATCTGATACTAATGATAGTTTATATATCTTCTTGCATATGAAGTTTATCTTGTCAGATTTCCAAACAAATTCATCCTAGGGTTTTGGAGAATGACACCCCCATAAGAATTATATATATATATATATATATATTCTGAAAATACATTACACAGGGTCCTTGGATAAGTATATTTCATTTAGATCAAAGCGGATACAATAATATTGTGAGGTTTACGCTCACACTGGACAACTTTATTTTATTGTATTTATAACTTTAAAATGATAGGTATTAAAAAATAGAAATGTTACAGGTTTCAGGGCTTGAAACAGGAATGCATAGGGGGTCCTTATATATTTTGGAGAAATGCCAAGTGTGCTTCAATTAATGTTACTTCACTTACACCTATACAATCAATGCTGGTTAGATTCCCCCTCCCCATTTGAATATTATAAAATAATTTTTTAAATAAAATATATGTTATGGGCTTAGTGCAAAAGGGCATAGCCTTTTCTATTCAATACTGGGTAAGCCAGGTCTTCTTATTGGTATACTATATATTTATAGCATTTTCATTTTGAAAAGAGTGGTACGTTTTTCAAGGTGCTGTAAGTTCAACTTTTTTTTCTCTTTTCTTTTAATGAATTAAAGTGATTAAAATATGCCCAAAGCAAAAAGAAAAAAAAAGAAAAAAAACTAATTAACTGGTCATCATTTAAAAATTAAATAAACTACCACCACTTAATGACAAATATTGATATTTTCTCCTGTATTTGGGCCTCTTTTTTTTTATATAGTGTGTCACTTTGTTTTTAAGTTTCACCAATTTCTAAAGCAATGAGTTTGCTCCAACTCCATAGGCCACAACAGAACAGGAGTCGAGCATTTGAGTGATTTATATCAAAGAGCTCAAATGACGTGATTAACTTTTTTTTCTTCTTTTTTTAAAGATTTCTAATGGAATAATTAAAAGAATTTAGCAAGCAGGGTTATTATTTACATTGTTCTTCAAACTAAAATGTTGAGGAAAATGGTTTAACGAAAAGGAATGTAAATAGAATTGGTTTTAAATCTAAGATCAGACTTGTTTTATAGTGAGTTGAGACAAATAAATTTATAACATTTATTTCAGTTCCGGCATAATCACGTTGATACACCGGTTTCCGCTAGATCACCGAAGTTAAGCAATGTTGAGCCTGGTCAGTATCAGATGGATGACCATTTGGGAATATCAGGCATTGTATGTGGACACGTAGCTATGGGCAAATAGCGTTGCCAACCCGAAGTGCCTAGTGTGGCGACTATGGCAAAATCCCCTGAATGGCAGTCACCAATAAGGCGGACAGAAACCAGAGACGGGTTCCTCCTCCAGGAGTGATCAAAACTCCTGATGGTGATGATTTCAGTTCCAAGAATTCAAAATCAATGATTAGGTGTACGATCGTTTCTAAGACAATTAGGATTTTTTTTTATTTTCTTATGTCATACTTATTAATTCAAATATACCTCTTCAGCACCTTTTACACAAGATCAAAAAAAGAAGTCAAGCAAATAACATTTTCTTATTTAAAATATATCTATATATTAATACGCTAAGGTGTACGTACGTGTGTCACGCTTCCGGCAAACGCTCTGCGCATGCGTGCCGCACCTAGATTATTAACAACATTTAATTAGTCTAATTTTTGCATCATATTTTAATTATTTTCCTTTAGCGCAACGGTAAGCGACGTAGTAATTTTGTCTTTGGCCCGACTGGTTTATAGTTCGATCCCAACCAACGGCTACGATTTTTTTTCTACATTTCGAGGGGATGGGGAAGAAATAATACATTTTTTTTAATCACCTGGTCAAAAAGTACTTTTTTGTGTTGCTTAAAACTTAAAACTATTTTTTGTTTTTTATTTTGGCGTTTTTAGGGCATGTCTATTTTATTTTTATTTTTTTTTTTTTGAACGGACGTTAAGCAATGTTTTTTTTTTCAATGATAGTTTGAACTAAGTATTCATTTTTTATTTGCACCACTTCTTAAAGTGTTAAAACATTTATTTATTATTTTTGGATGGTAAGGGATCAGTATTTATTTTTTTAAATGTTTTGAACGGACAATAAGCAATGTTTTTTTTTGGTTGTTTTTTTCTCAGTGAAACACCGAGAGCGTGGTCGAAAGAAAGAGAGAGTGTGTGTTCGTAAGAGAGGGGGATGGGAATAAAGAAAGAGTGAAAACGCAATAAAAACAAATAAATAAATCGCAAAAAGTAAACTTACTAACAAATAGAAGGTGCTTTGTTACATTAGGACCCGCGCTAACTTTGACCCCGTCGTTAGGGTTAGGGTCAGTGAGGGGTTAGGGTTAGCTATAAAGTTCAGGGTCATTGGGGGTTAGGGTTAAAGTTAGGGTCAGGGCCAAAGTTAGCCCAGGTCCCAATGTAACAAACTACCAAATAGAGACGTAAAAAATAAGACAATGACAATGATATTGTATAGTTAACATCTGAGAAGTTAAGTTTCTTATTTTGTGTCACGATCTGACACTCCCATTTAATAAGATTTAGTATTTACTTTTGCCCCTGACAACGGGGGAGGGGAGTCGCGACCGATAGTGATTGCTGAAGAGACAGCTTTTACCCCGACAACCGAGTAATATAATAAATATATATACTTCCATCCCGTCATGCAAAATTTTGGTGAGTAACATATGTGCATATTTCTAGCCACCGGATAATATTATTAACAGTAAATTATACAGATTGATGTAGAAAACACTGTAGAATTACTTTTTTTTTTCAGTGAAACAGAGAGCGCGTACGAAAGAAAGAGAAAGTTTGTGTTCGTAAGAGAGAGATAGAGGGAGAGAGAGAGATAGAGGGAGAGAGAGAGATAGAGGGAGAGAGAGAGATAGAGGGAGAGAGAGAGATAGAGGGAGAGAGAGAGATAGAGGGAGAGAGAGAGATAGAGGGAGAGAGAGAGATAGAGGGAGAGAGAGAGATAGAGGGAGAGAGAGAGATAGAGGGAGAGAGAGAGATAGAGGGAGAGAGAGAGATAGAGGGAGAGAGAGAGATAGAGGGAGAGAGAGAGATAGAGGGAGAGAGAGAGATAGAGGGAGAGAGAGAGATAGAGGGAGAGAGAGAGATAGAGGGAGAGAGAGAGATAGAGGGAGAGAGAGAGATAGAGGGGGAGAGAGAGATAGAGGGGGAGAGAGAGAGATAGAGGGGGAGAGAGAGAGATAGAGGGGGAGAGAGAGAGATAGAGGGAGAGAGAGAGATAGAGGGAGAGAGAGAGATAGAGGGAGAGAGAGAGATAGAGGGAGAGAGAGAGATAGAGGGAGAGAGAGAGATAGAGGGAGAGAGAGAGATAGAGGGAGAGAGAGAGATAGAGGGAGAGAGAGAGATAGAGGGAGAGAGAGAGATAGAGGGAGAGAGAGAGATAGAGGGAGAGAGAGAGATAGAGGGAGAGAGAGAGATAGAGGGAGAGAGAGAGATAGAGGGAGAGAGAGAGATAGAGGGAGAGAGAGAGATAGAGGGAGAGAGAGAGATAGAGGGAGAGAGAGAGATAGAGGGAGAGAGAGAGATAGAGGGAGAGAGAGAGATAGAGGGAGAGAGAGAGATAGAGGGAGAGAGAGAGATAATGGGAGAGAGAGAGATAGAGGGAGAGAGAGAGATAGAGGGAGAGAGAGAGATAGAGGGAGAGAGAGAGATAGAGGGAGAGAGAGAGATAGAGGGAGAGAGAGAGATAGAGGGAGAGAGAGAGATAGAGGGAGAGAGAGAGATAGAGGGAGAGAGAGAGATAGAGGGAGAGAGAGAGATAGAGGGAGAGAGAGAGAGATAGAGGGAGAGAGAGAGAGATAGAGGGAGAGAGAGAGAGATAGAGGGAGAGAGAGAGAGATAGAGGGAGAGAGAGAGAGATAGAGGGAGAGAGAGAGATAGAGGGAGAGAGAGAGATAGAGGGAGAGAGAGAGATAGAGGGGGAGAGAGAGAGATAGAGGGGGAGAGAGAGAGATAGAGGGAGAGAGAGAGATAGAGGGGGAGAGAGAGAGATAGAGGGAGAGAGAGAGATAGAGGGAGAGAGAGAGATAGAGGGAGAGAGAGAGATAGAGGGAGAGAGAGAGATAGAGGGAGAGAGAGAGATAGAGGGAGAGAGAGAGATAGAGGGAGAGAGAGAGATAGAGGGAGAGAGAGAGATAGAGGGAGAGAGAGAGATAGAGGGAGAGAGAGAGATAGAGGGAGAGAGAGAGATAGAGGGAGAGAGAGAGATAGAGGGAGAGAGAGAGATAGAGGAGAGAGAGAGATAGAGGGAGAGAGAGAGATAGAGGAGAGAGAGAGATAGAGGGAGAGAGAGAGATAGAGGGAGAGAGAGAGATAGAGGGAGAGAGAGATAGAGGGAGAGAGAGAGATAGAGGGAGAGAGAGAGATAGAGGGAGAGAGAGAGATAGAGGGAGAGAGAGAGATAGAGGAGAGAGAGAGATAGAGGGAGAGAGAGAGATAGAGGGAGAGAGAGAGATAGAGGGAGAGAGAGAGATAGAGGGAGAGAGAGAGATAGAGGGAGAGAGAGAGATAGAGGGAGAGAGAGAGATAGAGGGAGAGAGAGAGATAGAGGGAGAGAGAGAGATAGAGGGAGAGAGAGAGATAGAGGGAGAGAGAGAGATAGAGGGAGAGAGAGAGATAGAGGGAGAGAGAGAGATAGAGGGAGAGAGAGAGATAGAGGGACGAGAGAGAGATAGAGGGAGAGAGAGAGATAGAGGGAGAGAGAGAGATAGAGGGAGAGAGAGAGATAGAGGGAGAGAGAGAGATAGAGGGAGAGAGAGAGATAGAGGGAGAGAGAGAGAGATAGAGGGAGAGAGAGAGAGATAGAGGGAGAGAGAGAGAGATAGAGGGAGAGAGAGAGAGATAGAGGGAGAGAGAGAGATAGAGGGAGAGAGAGAGATAGAGGGAGAGAGAGAGATAGAGGAGAGAGAGAGATAGAGGGAGAGAGAGAGGATAGAGGGGGAGAGAGAGAGATAGAGGGGGAGAGAGAGAGATAGAGGGAGAGAGAGAGATAGAGGGAGAGAGAGAGATAGAGGGAGAGAGAGAGATAGAGGGAGAGAGAGAGATAGAGGGATCGAGAGAGAGATAGAGGGAGAGAGAGAGATAGAGGGAGAGAGAGAGATAGAGGAGAGAGAGAGATAGAGGGAGAGAGAGAGATAGAGGGAGAGAGAGAGATAGAGGGAGAAGAGAGATAGAGGGAGAGAGAGATAGAGGGAGAGAGAGATAGAGGGAGAGAGAGATAGAGGGAGAGAGAGAGATAGAGGGAGAGAGAGAGATAGAGGGAGAGAGAGAGATAGAGGGAGAGAGAGAGATAGAGGGAGAGAGAGAGATAGAGGGAGAGAGAGAGATAGAGGGAGAGAGAGATAGAGGGAGAGAGAGAGATAGAGAGAGAGAGAGAGATAGAGGGAGAGAGAGATAGAGGGAGAGAGAGATAGAGGGAGAGAGAGATAGAGGGAGAGAGAGATAGAGGGAGAGAGAGATAGAGGGAGAGAGAGATAGAGGAGAGAGAGAGATAGAGGGAGAGGAGAGAGAGAGAGGGAGAGAGAGAGAGAGGAGAGAGAGAGAGAGGGGAGAGAGAGAGAGAGGGAGAAGAGAGAGAGGAGAGAGAGAGAGAGAGAGAGAGAGAGAGAGAGAGGAGAGAGAGAGAGAGAGAGAGAGGAGAGGAGAGAGAGGAGAGGAGAGAGAGAGGAGAGAGGGATGAGAGAGAGGAGAGAGAGAGAGAGGGAGAGAGGGAGAGAGAGAGAGAGAGGAGAGAGAGAGAGAGAGAGAGAGAGAGAGAGAGAGAGAGAGAGAGAGAGAATAAACGTAATTGAAAAGTGAAAACGCAATAAAAACAAATAAATAAATCGCAAAAAGTAAAAAAAATTTTAACAAAAACGAAAGTGAGGAAAGTCGTGATTCAAAGCAAAATAAAAAAGAAAATCTAATCGAAAAAAAAAGTAACAAGCATAATTTCGTTTTATTTCGGAAGCCTGCCAGTTTTTACGGTATATCAACCCCTTTTAGTAGATTGTCCATCGTACACGCGTTATTTGAATGCAAATTATTTATTTTTTTAAAATATTTCACTCTTATCCGACGGGTGCTCATAATAAAACAAGCGTAACTTACTAACAAATAGATGGTGCTTTGTTAGATTGGGACCCGCGCTAACTTTGACCCCGTCGTTAGGGTTAGGGAGGGGGATAGGGTTACCTATAAAGTTCAGGGTCATTGGGGGTTAGGGTTAAAGTTAGGGTCAGGGTCAAAGTTAGCCCGGGTTCCAATGTAACAAAGTACCAAATAGATACGTAAAAATAAGACAAGGGCAATGATATTGTATAGTTAACATCTGATAAATTAATTTTTTTTATTTCAAATATTTATTTAGTTATATTGTCAAATTCGTCAAACAAAAATGGCGTTCGCTTATTTTAGGTGAGGTGGTCGCTAATTTCAGACTTTATAAAAGGCTAAATTGTCCCATTACAGTAGAGGATCTCTTTACATTAGCGGCTAACCCGAGATGTAGGGGAGCACGCCACTCTTTCCCCAGGACTGCTTCATTGTCCTTGATCCTGACCTTATAATACTGAGAGTTTTAGCAATGTTTGTTTTAGTCTTTGCTATGACTCAACCGAGGATAGAACTCTGGTATCCCGTTTCATTAGCGGAAACGCTTACCAAATGGGCCGGTTTCAGGCTTACGGTATGTATTTATTTATTTATTTATTTTATTTTTTAATATTTAAAATTTCTTATTATTATTATTATTATTATTATTATTATTTTATATTAATACGATAGAGTGTGTGTTATTTATTTTGTGTGTCACGATCTGACACTCCTATTTAAGAAGATTTAGTGAAGAGACAGCTTTTGCCCCGGCAACCGAGTAATATAAATAAATATATATACTTCCATTCCGTCACGCAAAATTTTTGTGAGTAAAATATGTGCATATTTCTAGCCACCGGATAATATTATTAACAGTAAATTATACAGATTGATGTAGAAAACACTGTGGAATTTCCACAGGGTCCCGCTAGTATTAAATTATTACAGGTAAAAGGAAAAAAAATGTATGTATATAAATTAATACTTCTAACAAGCATGACAAAAAATGCAATAAATAATGAGAATATATATAATGGATTCGATTCACAAAATAAATATAATATTAGGGAATAAGTAAATAATAATAGTAATAATAATCTATAAATATCATAGTAATAATGATTATAACAATAATATTGTAACTAGAGCCATTATAGGATAAAAAATATTCAGTGTGAAAAATAACAGCATATGTATATATATATATATATATATATATATATATATATAATAGAAGAGAACGCCTGTGCGTGTTTTTGTGTCCGTTTATAGAAAGATGTGAGAGTGTACCTAAAATATACGAGTTTATACACATGTAGAATTTTCCTAGGACCACGACAAAATTAGTTTTGACACTAGGTGCTCTTTTTAAGGAAATTACGGGCTTTTTTTCCTAACATTTTGAACAAGAAATAGAAATTTTTAATTATGAGTTATTTAAAAAAACAACAAATATTCCAATTGCTCAGTTGGAAGAGACTCAGACTGACAACCTTGAGTGTGCTGTTTCGAGCCTGTCTCAGATTGCTCTTTTTTTTTTAATATAATTAAATATAAGTGAAGAACATCTTAGATTTTGGTATATTTAGTACCTAACGCCTCAGTCTCTACATCTCTATATATCTAATAAAGGAGAACGTCTGCCTGGGTGTCCTTTAATATGAAAACAGACTAGGAATTGTACCATGAATATAGATAATTTACATGTAAAATAGTCCTGTATCTATATCTGCCTTCTTACAGGAGCTAAAAGCACTTTTCCCACATGTTGCACATTGAAATTCATCTATTTATAAGCATTAGTTGAAGAGTACTAGCATATATATTTGTTACTGTTTTATTATCTATGTACGTATACGTTTCGTCCTTTATAATCGGGCCTCATCAGCATAGAGATATGACTATTCACTACCGGTCATGCGATTCAGAACCCAGGATTCTGAGTATTTTTCAACTCAAATCCCGACGCCCTGAATCACTCGGCCAATGCTGAACATCGAATAAACTGATAATTTTAACACTATCTGGTGGCTTGACGTCATAAGAGTGTTCTACTTAATGAAAGGAACGATGCATTTATAGCTAGTGACGTCATGCTGTGTTAATACTACACTTACAGTGCTCTTCTAGACGGGTTTTCTAGGAGCTACAAATAATAAATATTTGTTTTGTTTTTTATCTATGTACATATACGTTTCGTCCTTTATAATCGGGACTCATCAGCATAGAGATATGACTATTCACTACCGGTCATGCGATTCGAAACCCCGGATTCCGAGTATTTTTCAACTCAAATCCCGACGCCCTGTGTGTGTGTGTGTGTGTGTGTGTGTGTGTGTGTGTGTGTGTGTGTGTGTGTGTGTGTGTGTGTGTGTGTGTGTGTGTGTGTGTGTGTGTGTATATATATATATGTGTGAATAGCTTAGTGGTTATAATATCAGGCTGACAACATCAAAGTCGCTGTTAATATAAACTACTTAATATACTGTTGCGTATGATGCTATCCCATATTCGAACCCGAGAAACTCCGGGTAACTCTACTGGTATAAAAATATATCAAAAGCGAAACCAAAAAATACAACTTCATATTTCTTCCATGTGTTAGCGATGCTTGTAAGCTCTTTTACTCAGCATGGATTTACTAACTCAAGAGAAATGGCTAGTGGGAGATAACAAATGTTTATAAAGTAGTAAGCATTTTATTTATTTATTAACCACTGAAATTCCATAAAGTTTTTCTCGTGACACTGTATAGAGTATTGATTTACTCCTCTCCAGGAGTTAGACACAAGGCCAGTTTTTATCTTACTCCCACAAGTAAGATGTGACCCAATGTCGGGTCGGGAAAGTGGGGCTTAAAAATTGCCTGGGCAGCCCCGTCGGCATTCCCCGGTAGGAGCGCCTCAGGCAGTAAGCAATAAATTTACTCCTCCCCAAAGAGGGGAGGCGAAGCTTGGGAGGGTGGACCTCCTAGAACTGCACAGGACAGACCTATAGACCGGCGTGAATCAAGCCCCGAAGGCCAAGACAATACCAGTCTATGGGTGGGGGCAGTATCCATCGGAACAGTTAACAGCATTATTTCAGGCAATCAAACATGAAAAGCCAATCACTTACCCGATTGGTACGAAAGAGCTAAAACAAAATCATTTTTAACAGACTTTAATTCTTTAACGAAATAATTGCCATTTTAGATCTAAATTATTAAAAAGAAAAATGCGAAATATTTGAAAAGCAAAACAAAAAAAATACCTTCATGTTTGTTTCTTTCATGTGTTGTCACTGGTACATATAAGGTATTTAGCTCAGCATGAATTTATGTACAGAAGAGAAATGGCCAATGTAGAGACAAACAAACATACAAAGTAGTCGCCAACTTTATTTACAAACAAGAATTTCCGCACAGACAAGGTCCTGTTTCCTCTTTTCAAGAGGGGGGGGGGTGATAAGGACCTCGAAGAGTGAATTGAGCACACAACCACAATTAATAAAAAGTAGCAAACTTACTGCTATAAAATGCTTTTTTTTTCTTTTTTTTTTAAATGGTCAGACATATTCATATGAACAATTGTAGATCAATTTAATATAATATCACTTCAAGTCGATTACATTAATATTTTTTTTAATTCCATCTAATAAACGTAAGTGGAGTTGGAAAGATAAAAAAAAAGTAGAATTTTATAAGCATGTCCTCAAATGCTTTCTTTAAGCGCTTTAGTTGTTGATCCCAATACAACAAAACTTTGGTCATCATAAAAAGAGGGACTAAACAGAATATCATGGATTATGTCTTCAATCTATAGTAAAAAAATTATTTGACAACTTTGTGCGTGCATGTGTTTGTTTTTCTCGTGTCAGCATAGTTTTTTTTGTTTGTTTTTTTTTTAATTTACTATTAATCGAATATTTATTGAAAAAAAAAAATGAAATAGCGTAGAATAAAACCAAATTTTTTAAATTCTATTTAAAAAAAATCATTTAATTACGAAATTAAATTCATGAGAATGTATTTCAGTTTCTTTGTAAACAAATCATCAATTTTAATCTTTTTGATAATAGTTGGGAGAGGAAAGAAAAAATTGCTCTTAAATTTGAAAGGAACTTCGAAGCATTTAAACTGTTAAATAGAAAGTTACGTGTGGCTTTAAAATTCTTAAAAGATTGAAAGTTTTTGAAATCATTTACATAGAGCGTTACCACTGCTGACCAAGGGAAGAGTTTATCAGGCATGTGTACACAGTGAGATGATGTATGAAAATGAAAGTGAGGATTGAGGATATGCGTTGCATGGAGAAATGATAGGAGAATGATACAATGGATGTGTAATGCGAGTCTTGAAGACAGGCTTAGTTCTGATGACCTCAGAGGAAGATTAAATCTGGACAGTATGGGGAGATGTGTACAGAAGAGTAGGTTTTGATGTTGAAAAAATTGGATGAAAGTCCTTAGATTAGTAGATGTAGAACAGTTGAGGTAACAGATTCAGTTCACATGTGAAGGCCAAGAAAAACATAGGAGAAAGTGATAAAAATGGACCTGAGGGAAAGAGGGATAATAAATACTAAATAATAATAAAGACCTGGCCAGAGATAGGTTACTTTAGAAATCAATTTCTTTAAGTCATCCAATGCATGTCAGCATGTAAAACAGATGTTAAACCGAATATGATGATTACATCCAATAATTTTATATAGATTAAACCCACATTATCGTAACAATTATAGTCTTATAACAATTTAGTTTAATTAAAGTTTGGATTGGTTTGTTTAACGGCATATCAACCATCTATGGATTATTTAATGCCGAATAAAGTTGTCAAAGGGAATCCTGTAGGTAGGATAATCATTTTATATTCTTAGAAAATATTGCTCTGAGAAGAAAATTTTACAGTGAGAACATTACTTTTAGAAAACATTACTCTTTGGCAGTGGCAATCTTTGTTCACAACACGATTGACCCTCAGCCACCACCTAGTATCTATTTGGGAGGAAGATAAAAAGGAGAAGTATGGTTTTGATTTTAAGAAAAATCAGATTGGATAATACCGTAGGGGATGAACTAATAGATATTAGGGCAAAGTGATCAGCCGATTGATCGGATTGGGCCTCTTTAACCTCCCATCTAACTTAAGTGGAGTGTTTGAAGTCACGTGACCATTTATGCAACCAAGTCACGGATTGCTCAGCCATCAGGATACCGTCCCAAGTCATAATGGATCACCACTCACCCACGGCCTCCAGGTGGATCCATTTTCGGAAGTTTTTATTATGGGGGGGGGGGAGACTCTACATGGGGTTGTAGTCAGCAGATTTGTGGCCTAGCCGACAGGGCGAGGTTCAATTACTAATTTAATGACCAAACAATAAAATAATTAAGTCAAAATCCTATTTAAATAAAAGTAATTTGATTAAATTTAAAAAATAAATAAAATTTTAAATAACTAATGGCATAAAAAAATGAAAGACTCCTCGGCAATGCTGGTTAGGTACTGTTAGTTAATACTAATTAGCAAAATATCCTTCTCCCTTGCGGAAAAAAAAAAAAAGAAAAAAAAAAAAGCATCCTATTAAAATTAGATTTTAAAATGAAGAGGTTTAATTATGAATATGATCTATATATTAAGGAATTACTATCTACAAATTTAGACAATACTAAAAATATTTAAAATATTTGAATTACAAAGTTGTTTTGAAGACATTCTTGAATAATTTCAATTTCCATAGATTTTAACTTAGTCATTCCTTGCATCAAAACAATAATTCAAGTTCATGTTAAAATGAAAAAGTAAACGATCCATTACTTTGTAAATTCATTATTCTCTTATTAATTAGCATTCATATTAAAAAAAAAAATATATATATATATATATATTTACGCCTTCAAATAAAACAGATTTTCCTTCCCACAAAATATCCTCAATAACCTTATGATTTACCTAAGATGAAAGCTTGGCCGTAAATAAATCAACACAATTATCAATGGTGGATGTTTTTTTCATTGTTTGTCTTAAAAATTGAGAAAAACAGTTAGATCCCTGGGTGCGGGGGGGGGGGGGGTATGTTAAAATGGCACCCATCAAGTTAATTAAATTCAACCTGTGTAAAGAATTTTTTTTTTTAATTAAAAACTGCAGACTTTGTACATATAGAGCTTTATAATGATACATAATAAATACTATAAAATAGTGTTCAGTTAATCAAAACTTATAGAATAATAATGATGTGCAATGATTCGCTATATTTTTTTCTAGTTTTCCGATGACATAATTTAATCAATCACAATCTCATACTGATTGTTTTAGTAATTTAACTACAATTTCTCTGAACAAATAAATAAATATGGCAGACTCACCAATAAAACGGACACACTTTTGAAAAGATACACTTAAATTTCAAATATTTTCTGTGTATCATAAAAATTTATATAAGAAATAATCAGGTTTTAAATTTAAAAGATCTTTCACAATTTCTCTTGTAATTTATTACATAAAGGAAAGTATTTTCTGTCAAAGTCAGAAACTACCCAAAATACACTTACAAACCTTACATATTCTGATTCAGTATGACCTTGAACAGGTTATGATTAAAAGAAATCTTAATATTCACTTACTAGGGAACAAATGAGTGACTGGAATCAGAAAAAAGGTTTTTTCATTCAAGAAATCAAGAGAAATAAATAGTTCTAATTAAAGATTATAGAAATTTAAAAAATAATAAAAATTGTAATACAGGTGATCAGGGCTGGAAGCAGGAGTATACAAGGGTGCTTATTCATTTCTAGGTAGTCATGCTAGTTATGAATCAGAGCAACAAAAACATTCATACAAAACTCATTCATGGATACAATCGAGTGTTAAAGCATCAGTTTGTAATCCAATAGGTCATGTGTAATGTAATTATATATTTGATGAATTACAGCAAATAAATGTCGTCATAGATCTTATTTATCATATTCTTTTGTTTTTTTATGGAAATCGCTCGCTTAATGTAAGGAGCTAACAAGAACAAAAGATGATTATCGCAAAGACAGGAGATATCTATAGGCCTTAGTATTGAAAAGACCAAAGCAGGAGGAAAACGGCCAGCAGGAGATGCCTATTGGCATTAATCTTGAAAAAACCAAGGCTCTAGGTAGGAGGAACACAGTCAGCAGGAAGAGAGTTTCACAAGTCTGCAGTTCTTGGAAAGAAGCTATTAGAACAGGAAGCTGTATTACAATGGGGTATCAAAAGAGCAAATTGATGGAGACCACTAGACCAACGAGTCAAATGAGCTGAAACAAAAGAAGCGGAGAATAGATCACAATTCTGAAGAACACGTGCCATAATAGTATTTATAAATAAGACTAAGACTAGCAACATGACGTCTGTGAGAGAGGGGGTGTAGAGAAGAAATTACAGATACGTTTCTGAACCTTATCAAGAACCCTCAAATGAGACAGATTCACCAGCCCAAATATGACAACAGTACTCCATACATGGTCTGATAGATTTGTAGAGATAGAGAATAGTCTCAGGTGTGAGAAAGTGTTTGAAGCGATAGAGAGAACTGACTTTACGAAAAGCAATCTTCTGGCAGAAATAGGCTTTTTTATATAGTGTCTTTTATTCAAATACTTTTTCACAGTTGATGTGATTCAATGTCCAGATACCTAATTACAATGTCTGGTTGGTCAATTATTTTCAAAATGTGCTTATTTTCGTATCATTTTGGTATATGTTAAACATAAACAATATCTTAGGTATATATTTCTGCTATCAATATATCATTTGGCTACCAGGGAGATACATCAAGGGGAAAGAGGTGGTGAAAAGAGAGTTACACTATTAGTCAATCTGTTAAAGATTACTTATAAAACATAACTGTGATTTGTTTATTTCTAAATTTATTGTCAAAAGGAACCCAAAGGATAAATAATTTCTAATTAAGTTCATTTGATATATTCAAAACCATTTTTCTTTTTTATAACTATACATTTTGTCTCATGTATTTCTATATTTTATCAATAAACGAATGCAGAATTCCAAAAGTTAAATAGTATTGCTATCGTTATTGATGGCATATAGACACTAGTAAATAAAGAGTTACAGTTTTGTGTTTTCTATTAAAACCATCATTTATACAAGTGTTCATCTGCACCTTTGCTCATGCGCCATACCAGCGTTCATCTGCACCTTTCCTCATGCGCCATACCAGCATTCATCTGCACCTTTCCTCATGCGCCATACCAGCGTTCATCTGCACCTTTCCTCATGCGCCATACCAGCGTTCATCTGCACCTTTCCTTATGCGCCATACCAGCATTCATCTGCACCTTTCCTCATGCGCCATACCAGCGTTCATCTGCACCTTTCCTCATGTGCCATACCAGTGTTCATCTGCACCTTTCCTCATGCGCCATACCAATGTTCATCTGCACCTTTCCTTATGCGCCATACCAGCGTTCATCTGCACCTTTCCTTATGCGCCATACCAGCATTCATCTGCACCTTTCCTCATGCGCCATACCAGCGTTCATCTGCACCTTTCCTTATGCGCCATACCAGCATTCATCTGCACCTTTCCTCATGCGCCATACCAGCGTTCATCTGCACCTTTCCTCATGTGCCATACCAGCGTTCATCTGCACCTTTCCTCATGCGCCATACCAGTGTTCATCTGCACCTTTCCTCATGCGCCATACCAATGTTCATCAGCACCTTTGCTTATTTATGTGTTATACCAGCTTGGATTTGCACCTTTGCTATACTTGTATTTATATATAGATGTATTTGTTTTAGAACTTTTGAGATAATGATTATTCGGACTACTTTTCTCATCTTAGTTGTAAGATTCATAACATTTTGGCTGATGTAACCTCCCAACATTCTTGAGGTGCATCTTTTCATACTTAAGAACCTTCTAATAAAACATCTTTTTGCTCTTTACATATCCAAAGAAGCTGAGAGAAAAAAAATGTTTTTGTATTAGAGACAGCATTACAAATAAGAAAAAGATGAAATTAAGTGACTTTCACATATCGATTTTGTTTGAAATGCATCATCGAGAACGCAACCGACTGTCAGGCAACACATGACTGTCTGCATAATGTATGCCAGAGACCTACTTAACATCACAAAAATTATTTTAGAATGTTTCCTTCTAGAGTAGTTGACCTACAAAGGCTACCCTACTATTTCACCCATCGCTGTGGGGATGAGGTTTATTTACCTTTCCCAATAATATGATTAAAAGTAATTCCATACTCCCAGCAGAACACAGCATGCCAAAACCATACTGAAGAAGTGATGTTTTATATACATACATACATACATACATACAGAGTTTTGTTTAGTTACATACATATTTTTTATTATTATTGTTGTTGTTGGCCCAAACTTTCTGCTAAGTATTTTAATATACTGGAATGTTACTATCTTACCATCCTTAATTACTTTTCCATCCCTTTGCTTACTCACTGTCAGATGCCAGCAAGTATCTCTAAGAAAAAGGCAAGTTAGATCAAAAACATGTAAATACAGCTATAGATTACAATACTTTGAGAAAATAAACTCTTCTCACCCACAAAAAAATCTATAAATATGAGAGTTATTACTCTTAAAACTCATTGAAACAAAGAATTTTATATCTAGTCTCCATTCTTTATGACCTGCTTCCATCTGTCAATAAGCTAGCAGTTTCTAAACTTATAAAAAATAATCTTACCTATGAAATTTCTACATAGGTAACTGGTCTATAATAATAGAATTCTTTCTTTGGGTTTATGTTTTCGATTTGGTTTCCTTTTAGCGTTATTTTATTTATTTATTTACTAATGTGTGATCACTTATCAAAGCTAAAAGCTACTCGAGGATAAGGATTAATGAGATGGGTAGATTGTCAGTTGAATGAAAAATATTAGAATTAAAATGAATGGAATGAACAAAATTTGATTACTTATAAGGACAGTTTATGACAAGTATTTGTTGACATTGGATTTGAAGACAACCATGTTGTAGTCTGCAGGGAAGCAATCCAATAAATGAAGGTGTTTCGATCATAGAATACTTCAAATGAATATTTTTTAATTTAATGTTTTAGATGCTATTGGGAAAAATGTGTGTAAATAGCATCTGACTGAATTTATAACCCATTTTTCTGAGTTATAAAATCCTTGACAAATTTGACAAAGGGAGTTGAACAACACTTATTGCAGACTCATTTCTTTGATCTGGGTTGTTGGCAGCTGTAGTTTACTTTTCCATAAAAAGAATTCTTAAGCTTGAAAGAAAAAAAAAAAGAAAATGTCTATTTGAGTCTTTATGTTTGACATAAATGATCTTTTTAAATAAAAATTTTAAAAAACAAATTTATGCTAGATCATCTCATCATGAGCTTCTTACTGTATGCGTGCATGCAAGGGAGATAACATGCATATTAATATGAGACCTTAACAAATCTACTTTTGCTCAAGAAAAGTACATGTTGCATAAGCTCTTATCAGCACTTATCCACACAAAAGACAGTCAAAGATTCGTCTACCTATAACAATATTATTTCATTACAAAAATACAATTTTCTTTTCTTTCCAAGTGTCTACTCCACCCTGCCATTCTTTAAGACAATCCCTGCTTCGCGCTTGAAGAATCTTCCATCTAATAAATGGAAATTACATTCTCGACTGAACATGATTTAGCCATTTACGAGTTGTTGTTTAGTTTCTTGAACAAACAAGAAAAAAACAAAAGCCGATCAAATGAAGTGGTTTGTAAATTGATCATTATGCTTCCAGTGCTTAACGACGGATAACAATTGGTCTCTCATACCTTCAACATGGTTAATAGATACAAAAAGGTATCTTATCAAAAAACGAATCACAAAGTGGTCACAGTAACCATGGCAACCAGGAATATAAGCAGGCTTGTTTCTATAGAGATCAAGTAAGCACACCTCAAGCTAAGGAGAAAGAAAAAAAAATGGTTAAAAATCTACAGGAAAGAGGTCTAACCTACTTCCACTATTTCAAAATAGACAAATAGTACTAAGAATTGTAATAATGGCAAACCATTGTTAACGGTGGCTTTTTCCAACATTAGACAGTTGGAGAATTTTCAGTGATTTTTAAGAAAAGATATAAAATAACTTCAGTTTTTTTGAAACAGTGAACCTTTGAAGATATATTATCAAAAAGATATCTATATAATACTAAAACTAACATTACTTTCTTGGTTATTTGATTGCACATTGTATGTTTTAGATGGTGGGAAAAAAGGGTGAATTAGGCAACTGGTTAGAGGAGAGGAATAAAGGGGGGAGCAGCAGCAGCATAAGAGGATGTAAATAAAGAAAAGGAGAACAGCAGTGTATGTTTGGCTGTGAAGGTTGAATTGAGATGAGAAGTGGTTGTAGGAGGGGAATAGTAGTAGCAGCAGCATAAGAGAAAGAGTAAGAGCATGACAAATTATGTAAAAGAAAAGAAAAAAAGGAGAAAAGAAAAAAAGCAGGAGAATAGTAAAAGGCAAGAACGAGTAAAAAGAGAAAGAAAAAAATGTACAATATACCAACGTTAAGTTATCGGTCATCAAATAAGATATAAAATTATTTAGAACAGTAGACCCCTTGAAGAGTCATGCCTTAAAAAGATAAGGGATATACTATTCAAATAAATATAGCTCCAATACTGAAACCAGGAATCAATATCAAACATATATTAATTCAATCTTTCTTTAGTGATGAAAATGCCTTTTTAAATTGTAATCTGACAGAGCAACAAACTTGAGCATTATTGACCGACAGAGCTTCTTATATAGATGCTTGGACGCACCTTATTGTAAATGCGTCCATACAATCTGCACCTAAAATGGAAGACTCACGTCAAATCCATTGCTAAAGTCGCTGGAAAAATGATTGGATCATTTTACCGCTCCAGAAAATACCAGATTACTGATGCAATCCTCTAGCTGTATAAGAGTCAGATTCGGCCCAAAATGGAGTACGGCAGCCACATCTGGGGAGGTGCCGCTCAGAGCATTCTTTCTTGACTTGACAGAGTATAAAATCTCCCTCTTTATCAAATGGGAGATGATCTCTTTTTCCCTGCAGCCCCCTTTCTCACGGAAGCGACGTTACGGTATTCTCATACCTTCAACATGGGTAATAGGTACGAGAAGGTATCTTATCAACTGAACTTTAAGCTCTGGTCCCCCCACCTCCTTATAAAACCTCAGCAAGACCTAATCTTCTACCAACACTGCAAAGAACTATTTTTCCTGTGGAACACGTTACCACAAATGTTTCCCTACAGAATACAATATGGTCGTCTTCACGTCCAATGACTTGAAATATTGGTAAAGTCGTCATGTGAATTAATCGCTCTTAATCATTTCATACTACTGTTCCATCATCCAACTGAAAATCTCAATAACACATATCCTCGAGTGGCCTTTGGCCTTGGTAAGTGGTAATTCATTAATGTGTGTGTATATAATTATATATATATATATACATATACACACACACACATATATATATATATATATATATATATATATATATATATAGCAATAGATAAAGTGAAAGAATAAAATATTGCTATTAATGCTCTATCCAGTATATTGAGCTTTATTTTTTATCCAGATGTTCACTAATTAAAGATATTAGTTGCCTCTTATATCTTTTGTTGTATTAACCTTATATATATATATATATATATATATATATAAAATTTAGCAAAGAAAAAGCTATTTAATACTGAAGCCTGAAAGACCAACACTGACAAATCTTCCTATAAAATGTGTGGAAGCATCTATATATAAAAAATCTAGCTGTATTTAATCGTTAATTTAGTTCTCATTCTTCTCCATGAACTCTTTTCATCTGTCAATGAGTTTTTTTGTTTGTTTTTGTTATTATTCCTTAGGTTTCAAAGTAGAAAAGGAAACTGATTTTTAGATATCCCTTAAAGTAAGTTTTAATCCACTCAAATGATTTTTCAAACTTTTAAAATGGTAATCTGTTGGTTCAACATCCAGAGAATATGATGTGTGATATATCATTTCCCAGGTATATTCTACTTGATATTTGGTCTTTTGATCAGCAAAGTCAAGGGTTATGATGAAAGGTGACTATATCAACAAATAAATATTAGTTTGTTCTTTTATTGTTTCATTAAGATTTAAAAATGAAAAAAAATTATAAAATGTCTTTTATAAGAGAAAAACTAATCAATATTTCTATATGAAAGAAAAAATGAAAAACTATAAAAAAATCTGACAAAATGGTGAATAAGACATTGGTTACTACAATTTTGACAACCATCTTGTCAGTGGTGTCCATCATGATGACAGTATTTCTCCCATCAACAGTTAACATCAGATTTGGAATATAGTTTGCAAGAATGTGGTCTTCTCACCTCGTTTAGACGACACTCCAGGTTTCAAAATTCACTGGCATAAAAGATAGTTGTGTGGCTACATCTGTAGCTGCCAGGTTGATTGTCGAGTTTACTCCAGAGTTGCAAGTAGCAAAATGATTATCAAAGCAGAACATGAAAAGAGACGGAATTATACGAATACACTTGGAAAAGGGGGATAGATCCATCTCTTCTTGCTCAGTTACATGTGAAATAGTAGACTAGGCTCTCAGGACCTAGCAGCACAACTAGTCAAAGAGATAGAAAACTTAAATAACGTGTATAAATCCAATGCTGGGGTTTCTTACATACGGTTTCCTTCTGGAAATATGATTTTGATTTATTTGGTTTGTCAGTTTTATGGTGTGGCAGTTGCATCAGGGACCTATATTGTTTATATGTACACACAGTATCTTGCATTTTATTAAGTTGTTGTTTGGCTTAAAGCATGCGCACTCACGCCTAGACTTATAACTCCATGGAAGTTAGGACAGCGCAGACTCAAAATCAATACGCGCCAATGAAGCTTGGCGCCAAAAATACGATTCAAACCAGTTCCAGAATTGATCACCCCATGATAGGATGTGTTATCCTGTTCTAATCGTTTCACCACAAGCGGACTGCTGGAATGGAACTTCAGAATACAGCATTCGTTTATCAGCAAAATCCAGCCTATCAAACAATTCTCGTTATGTTCCAGTGTTCTTCTCAATAAAAGTTCATACATATTTAGTAGCGGATATGTTGGTGTTTTTTCATGGAAGATGGTGACCATTTTCATATTCAATATTCTATTTCAGTCAGACACAGCTTACTCTACCAAGTTACTTCCTTTATCCTGACTTTCTTCCTAACCAATCATCTAACCAACCCAGAAAACTAAAATAGTATATAAACCCTTTTTGGGTTATTTTATGCCAAAACAACATCTACTGCAAAAGAATCATTGTGTACGATTAATTGAACCAAGATACCGATAACCGAGTGAAAAATGGAGAGTTCATAGTTTCCAACAGTATTAGTGCATAAATGACCACAAAGGATTGGATAGGATTTGAACTCTGCATAGCAGATTCCATAGTTTGCAATATTATTCATTAAGCCAATCACACACACTATTAAGATTTTTGAAAACACTCAAGAACTGTAGAGAAATTCTTAAAAATCTGATGTGGTTTTACATCTATAGCGATACATACCAAGATTTATGACAGAAAACAGTTAACAGGATCAAGGTCATTCAGTATGTCCTTGAAGATTTATACTAACCAAATATCAAAGATAACTTTTTTCAACTCTGCTACATCAGACGTGTAGCTTACATTAAATCTAAAAGCAGGAAGAAAATGAGAAATAGGAAATGGAGCAGTTACTTCCCTCCCTCGCCCTTCTCTGCCTTCCACCGGACATACCATATAACAGTTTCCAGCTGATAATGGTGGCTCCTTTATCATTAGTGTTTATCTTTATCCCCACATACGTAAATACTCAGTGAATTTTGTTATCATTTTTCCTTGAAGACGGAAATATAATGCAGTGAATTTTATTATCATTTTTCCTTGAAGACGGAAATATAATGCAGTTTTAAATAATCAGTATCATCATAAAAAAACAACAATGAGAGAGGTTGCACACTGATATACATACCTTCAGGACAAGAAAAAATGATATACACTTAAATATTGATATATGGAATGCGGAAATAGAATGCAGTTTGAAAGAACTGGCAACATGGATAAACGAAAACAAATCTTCATGTCAATAAAAACAATATAAACTCATACGCTCTCCCATATAACATTTTTATTCAATTATATAATCTCAAATATAATATAACCACTTAATTCTGTAGCTAAAATTATGTAATATAATTTAAGAGGGGCGATTATGTATGTATAGGGTCATCTTTGTTTATGGAAGGCATCTGGAAGGAAAACTGATAACACTTGCGGAGACTTGCTTCCAATGATGTAGATTTGCTTCTTTTTGGGGGAGGGGTCAATGTGGCAGTCACTTGTGGGATTGGTTTTGTGCAAATCCTTTTCTTTTTTAATATATTTCACCCCAAAAGAGGCAGTCCGCGACTGTAGACGTAAGGGGTTACTGAGAATTAGGGTGTAGGTGTTGGGTGTCATCTTAAGTTGGGAGCTGTGTAGCGAGATGTCTGTTTACATTAGTTTTAACCCTCTGCATGAGGTACAGTCAAAGAAACAGGAAGCAGGGAGGGAGTTCCAGGGGCTGGCAGCACGAAGAAAGAAGCTATTGAAGTAGAAGGCATCTGGGAACCTCCACAGTGAATGGATGGGATTTAGTCGATTGTTGAGTTGGTCTAGTGTATTTACGTCAAGGGGGCACCAGAGTAGCCAGCTCATCAGAGCACAATTCATTGAAATATTAGTAGAACAAGCACAAGGATGCAACATTGTGGCGGTAGGATAGGAGCTGGAGCTTGGCGGACAGCGAGGGGCCTATTAAGTTGGCGACTCTTTTTTGGACCTTGTCTAAGAGGGAGAGACTAGTGGATGAGGTACCAGCCTAGATGTGGTAACAATACTGCAAGATAATGTCAGGTGTGAGGAGTTTACGAGCATGATAGAGGGAGCCTACTTTCTTAGCTGTAGCCTTGGCAATGTCTTCAATGTATTTGTTCCAATTCATGTTACCTGTGAAGGTTAGGCCGAGGAGTTCGAATGTTGAACTCTCAGGTAAGGTGTTATTTGCCATGACAATCGGTGGTTGAAGAAGTTTCTTGTAGTTGTTGAAGGAAAGAAGCTTTGTCTTTGTGGCATTAAAAGTTACCAACCATTTATGGTCCCAATCCACTACAACCTGGAGGTCATTTTTTAAAGATTCAGCCATTGCCTTGAATATGTTCGTATTCGTTTTGCCCACATGACCAGAGTAGAGCATGGTGTCATCAGTAAATATATCTCAGACACTAGGTCGTTTATGAAAATCAGGAACGATAAAGGTTCAAGGATAGATCTCTGAGGTACACCAGCATTTATGTCATGTTGCTTAGATTAACAGCCATCGAGGAAAATCTGGATCGTTCTTTTGGTTAGGAAAAAGATTTATGCACAAGCATTGCTTGAAATCTTCAAGATCTTACTGTGTTTTCATAATAGTGGGAAATAGTCAAGCAATGGCAAAGCTCAAACACTAGTTTGCAGCAATCACCATCTATGGGATAGATGGGGCTCCTCAGGTGTATGGCAACACATCTAGAAGAAGAAAAAAATGATTTAAAATCAGTGTCTAAAGTGATTACCTGTCATCTTGCCTTGGCATGTCACCAGGTTATTATCATGGAGGTTCAAAGTGTTACTTGTTTTCATTTTGAAGGTTCTTAAAAATGAAAACAGAACGGACTTATTTTTAGCCCGAGGAAATCAAGCTTATTAAAGCTATGATCAAAATATGTTCTGGGTGTGTAGCCATGATATTTTTGTATGAACTAAGCTTATACATAAATAGCTCTATTTATTATTGGACACTATTATATAAACACAGTAAAGATTTTTCGGATTTATACTGTGGATACAAACCTTACTTGGATTTCTAATATATATAATTTAATAAATGTTCCAAATTTTTTTTAAAAAAAAGCCCTCTTTATTAATACAATTGTTTCTGCCCATTTAAAAAACACATTTTTTTCTTGATAACTCGATGTTCTCAAAAGGCTGCTGCGGTGAATTTTTATCTCCAATCAAATTACACCCCCCCCCCACACACACACACACACATTAAAAAAAAATTTTTTTTTAAATTAAAAAAAAAAAAAAAAAAAAAAAAATCAAATTTGTTCATTTTACTTATTTATCCTTTTTTTCTTTCCAGAGCAAACTAATGAAAAAAATTCCTAGTTATATCCTTATGCAGGTAAGTAACCAAAACTGATATTAGAAGACAATCGGAAAGAAAAAAAAATTATATAAAAGATGTCCTCTATTCACACAAAACAAAAAAAAAAATATTCAAAAACTCCCATTAACGGAATAAAGCCGATTTTAGTATTCACAAGATTTACCAATCACTCATATAATGGCATTGCATATTGTCCCCCAACCAGATTCGACACACTTTTTAAAAAGTTTAGTTAGAATAGAAAAATTACTTAATAAATACTGTTTAATTGATTTTTAATATGTTATATTATAGTGCTCAATGTTATAAATTAAATATATAACAGCAGATACAATTTTTTAATTTATAACTTACTCTACAGACCCAAGATTAGACTGGGGTTAATGCCTACATGAGGCAATCTCAGATGTTGCTTTAGTTGTAATCAGTTGTTATTCGAACGTAATTATCTGGACACAAAAATCCAGGATGCTCCACATGTAAGTAAGGATACTATGTAATACTACAATTTTGGAGCTAGTGAAAAAATAATTCCTACTCTCCCCACCCCTATCTTATTTAATAGGTGTTTTAAGATATAAACTTACCAGTATGGCTACCATTATTATTTATAATTTCACAACATCTTCATCCCCACATTTCTTTCTTTTTTTGTATCTAGCAGAAACTTGTACATGTTTCTTCCTTTTCATATGAGTTTTTTTTAATTATTGTTATCTGCGTATTACATGACGCATATTGTTAATGAAGAAACAGCTTTAGTAAAAAGAAAAGATAAGTTCTTTTAATTAGTTGTTTTTGCACAGTTACGAAATATATATCTTTAGCGATTTTGTGGTTGGACATCTTTAACTTAAGGCCGGGTAAAGAGAAGGGGGGGGGAAGCAAGTTATTATCAGAGACCGGTCAGTCTCATGGCTTTTTACATTGTAACCTTCATGTGCCTTCTACTTTTATCAACAAGGCACACTCCAAACACACGTCTATAGCATAATTCCTAATTGATTTAAGATATGTACAAAAAAATCCTTAGAATCAGCTATTTGTTCTTAAACACATCTGAATTGAAATATCTGACATTTGAATAAACCTAGTCTGGTATAGGTTTTTCATTAAACTTGCTGTCAGAAAGGAGCTATGGTTAATTAAACTCAGCCTTTACGTACTAAGTCATGGCCACATTCAAAATTTCAATAACTTTACAAATTGGACATCTATCTCAACGGCTAATTTGGAAAAAACTAATAAATCTTAAGCGAGAAATAAAATCTTGCACTAACATTAAAAAAAAAAATGTAATTAAAAATATAAGGAGAAATGAATGCAATAACTCATCAAGATTGGGTTACAAGTGTTGATTTTCTCGGTAAATTTAATTCAGTTAAATCAAACATGGCCGTAGAAAATATTTTTCCTCTTAAAATCATAGTGGAATTAATTTATGAGAATGTTTACAAATTTAAATTGAGTGGTGTGTGATTGGTGTAATGGATAACATCACAGACTATGGAATAATCAGTTATGCTGGGTTCAAATACTAGCTGCACAATTATACACTAATCAATCAGATTGAAAATTCTCAGATTCTCCGGAATCATTCCCTCCAATCATCTGTCAGACATCACTGTTGGCAAGACCTTCAGATGATATCTGGAGTCTTCTAGAAGTTAGTTGATGTAGATGCGATCAGGTCTTCTAACTAATCTTTTACCGTGTAATAGATTCCATAGGCGGATGTCACTAACAAGTTTGAACTTACTCCTCCAGGAGTGACCAGAAAATCGAAGTCTTCTTTCTCTTAGCAAGATTGAGATAAGATGTTGCTTGGTTAAGTGTTTCATTCAACTGATGTCCAGTGCAACTCATAACATCCTTGTTTACATTCTGCAAAACCGCTTCATCAGCTGCCAAGCTGTCGAACTGTAGAGGAGGATAGATTCCACTGTGGTCCTAAAAAAAGTCCCTCTTCTGATTGTCAGGGAGGAAAGACTTCCAGATGGTGTGCATTCTATCAAGAACACCCCAAGCCTTGCCCTTGCGGATTTTTATGTCTCTTTCCGCTAACTGGATATTGCTACTGAGGTATATTTTGGAACAAATTCACATTTTTAACAGAATTTCATCTTTATAGCAATATTGTATTAGTAGTGCAAGTGTTCTGTCCAATTTTATCTATTTTAGAAAGGTTGAATTTTGAGAAGATTTTAAAAGACAGGGGAGGAGGCGTAACAAATCAATAAATTACAAACAGAGGTTTAGTCTAAGAAAATAAGACAAAAACTATTAACTGTTAATAAAAAAAATAAAACGACAAAAAAAAAAAAAGCAATTCAGTTTCCTCCAATTTTATTTGAGTTTAACGGTCAGAGTAATTTTACTTCTATCATTCAAAGAAGCAACAGACAGCCGGCCATAGATGCTACTAAAAATAATATTCAAGGTGTTATATTAGATGAATGAAAGAAAAACATCCATACTACTGATATTGCTCTCTTCGATATTGACAGATTAAATTTTAAGGTTAAAAAATACTGCAGGAGCGGGGTGGGGTTGAGAGAGAGAAACTGGCTGACAGACAAAAACAAAGTACACATTCTAAATTTAGCTCTGGTGACATTTCTTAGTATTAAGGCAACAAAATCGAAGCTATTAGATTTGAACCTATGGTCTATAATTTTTCTTGGAAATTTTTTTTTTTTTAATGTTAAAAAAAAAAAAAAAACTTAAATCCTGTTAATTTAAGCAATTCAGAATGCTAAAAAATCTAATTTTTTTTATTTTTTAAATCCCAATTAAAAAAAGAACAACAGTCATAGTTTAAGAGTACAATTAAATAACTTTAGTTTGGGATGCATTCAAATCACCACTTACAAGTACCAGTCAGCATCAATGCAGGTCATTTATGTTTCTTCAACTCCTGTCAAGGTTGACAATAGAAGTAAAAGCTGGTTTTATTATACACCATTCCTAAGTCATAGCAAGTGTGCTTATCAACTACAGGTTAAGTCTTGTTAGCCCATACGAAAAAGTTACAATAGAATGAACAATCACAAAAGAACAGTTTCATAAAATATCACACAGGTCATGGCACTGCATCATTTTTGTGCCACAAAAACGATGGTGTTCATACAGGCCTTCTTCCATATGTGACAATGTCAATGAAAGTGAATAAACTGAATTGACGTCATGCTTTGCATTACTTGTTCGTCTATTGTTACCTTTTTGGTAGGGTAGACTTTCAGACCACCTTGCAGAAACTAGAACACTTCTGGCTTTCATACGTTAATATGGTACACATTGGTTTTACAAATTCAAATACGCACCCTTTCCCTTTGGCCTCAGATTTAATTACCCTATTGCAACACACTTCCTTCAAAAAGTTATGTGCGACCAATTAACCAAAGTTATTACTTTGTTCCATCATCAGCCATCACGGCATGCAATATTCAGTCAATATATCTGCTAATGATACAGAGTCAACGGATAGTTGGGTCTATGCCTTATCAAAGATAATTTGTGGCAAATTAACATAAAGTACCTCAGATAAAAATCTGTTTGCCTTGTAATGGTTACAACAATCAGACTTCGCTCTATGCAGTCGCATTGCGGCAATGAGAAATGGCTAATAAGATTAGCATAATATGCTAATGTTTATTCATAACTCCATAATATTAACTTGAGTGTTTGCGGTTTTAATAAAAGAAAACAAAAAATTAAAGTTTTAAAACAAGATCACTTCCAACAAGTTGATAGGAGTTTTACTCTTTTCAAAGTTATTTACGAATCATGAGATTTTTTTTTTCTTTCCATCAGATCAGCTTTCATCTTTAAAACTTCTATGTCTCGTTTTTGCTAAAAAGGCTTTGTTCTAGATTGCGGATTAACAAATATTTCGCTATGAAGAGAATGGGTCACATGTCAAAGAATGGCTGAAATTTTCATACATTTTTTTATGATTGTTTTTATTTGACAATAGACATGGTTTGGCCGGGGTTTTTTTTACAGCATATAAACCCATTTGAGTGTTTTTACATACCAAAACGATACCTATTAAACAAGCTATGGTGGGGAGTCAGCAGAGTCAGATTTTGTTTCAGTTGACTAATGTCCAGAAGAAAGGAAGACAGTCGAGATTCAGCAATTTTTGCTAGAGTCAGAATTTATTTGCAGAAGTCTAGAATAAGATTTTTTCAGCAGAACACCAGTTGCTATCAGTATTGTATCACTTTAAAAGAAATGGCAAAACATAGCAATACTTTGACAACTGTATGTATTGTTAGGAGCGTTACCACTGCCAACCAAGAGAAGAGTCTATCGGGCATGTGTATGCAATGTAAGGTATGGAAATGAAACCTGGCCAGTGATGGTTGAGGACATGTGTTGCATGGAAAGTAATGATATGAGAATGATACGATGGATGTGTAATGTGAGTCTTAAAGACAGGCTTAGTTGTGATGATCTCTTGACAGTATAGGGAGATGTGTGCAAAAGAGTAGACAACGTTGAAAGAATTGATTGAGAGTGGTTTGGTTAGTAGATGTAGAACAGTTGAGGTAGCCGATTCAGTTCAGTGAGAAAGACCAAAGAAAACATGGGAGGAAGTGATAAAAATGGACCTCAGGGAAAAATAAAGACCTGGCAGAGATAGGTTACTTTAGAAGTCAATTTTGATGATCATCATCATTGAATGATCATTATCGAAATATCAAATTCCCCTGCGATTTGCAGTTGCCTTTTGCAATACTATTCAACTCATAGTTTAGATGTTATTTTGGAGTTACTCTTCTAGATTACCAAAGATAGTTTAGTCTATCCTATTTCATTCATGGGTATTGATGAGGGGGGGGGGGGGGTAATACTTTTACAAAGATATTAGTGAAAGTGATGCAATAAACAGAACTAACATGTCATGCTGAGCCCACATTCCATATTGATAACGAGATTACAAATATGTAGTGAGATTTCATTTTTATTTATTTATTTTAACAGCCAACTTAAACTTTGTACAAACTAAATTTTTTGGTCATTGAAATTGTTTCCACACATCCTGTTGAGTTTTTTTTAAAGTATGATTGACATGGTTTGACCCCAAAGTCAGTGTATCCATATAAGAGTAGGTTTCCCCATTAGTTTTGTCATGTGATATAGGGATTTTAAGTGAGATTAACAGATGCAGTTAATATATTTTAGTGGGAACAAGTGTGAAGTTCAGATAGATAAGGACATTGAAGTAAAATGGATCCATTATAGTTAAGCTAATAAAGTAAGTTTTAAGATTAACATTTTATAGAGAAGTATCTAAACAATGCTGTCAACCTAGACCACATGAAAGAGGCAAACCTATGCCCCCCCCCCCTTTTGCTGGAAGCATAACTGGCAACAGACTACAGTTCTGTCGAAGGTGGGGGGCATGTTATCTGTTCTGCTTTAGAGTTGGGCGGTTTTGAAATTTTGGTTTCGGTATCGGTTTTTTTCCCTTAAAACCTCGGTTTACGGTTCGGTTTTTCGGTTTTTTTGAAAAAAAATTTTTTACTATGGAAGCTATTCATTCTCTTGTGTGATGATTAGTTATTATTCAACGTTTAGTTGAATTATGCCACTGTTTCGATAATTTTGTGACTGAATCATTCTCCATATGAATCATATAAGTTTTAAGGTGTTGACTGTTGTAATCAAAGTTCTGATACTTTTTCAACAGTTAACACGTTAAAACATAGATCTATTTTAACTTTGGTAAATTTATTCAGTTTTTAACTTGTCAAAAAAGGGCCGACAACAACAAAAATTTTTAATTTGTTATATAAAAGGAATAACAAGTCATTTTTTTTAAGGCAAATACTTATTGTAAAGCTTAAAACTTAAAAAATTTGAAATAAGCTAAAATATTTTTATCTTAACTGACGGAACATCTTATAATTGTTCCCCTACAGTTCTTCTGCCGACTAGTCCCATCTGTATGGAGTGTGACACTTGGTGACTGCAGGATCATCTTTGCAGCATGAAGCTTAGTGATGAAATGAGATTCATCACTGATATTTGCTGATGTGGATATTGAGGGAAGATCATCCAGCTTTTCTTCAAAAAATGTCAATTACTTGTGAACATTTTGATGCAGAAATACCTGCTACCTGCAGGCCTATAATGGTCATCCTAACATTATCATTAAAGCGGTTGCACCAACTGTCCCTAGTTGCTCTAACCCTCTTTTTGTTTTTTTCTAATATCTGCTGAATAGCTTCATCTCTGGAAGTCTTCTCGTTCCTCAACTTCTTACACTTCCTTTTCAAAAGACTTGTTGTTTTCTGAAGTGATACCTTTTCAGCTTTCAGCTTTACCTGAATCTCTTTCAAGGAGTTGACTTGTTTTTTAAGCTCATTATTTTCACTCAGTCTATTCTTGTTCATTTGTTTCAACATATAAATTAGTTTATACAATTTACTCTTTGTCAACTTTTTCTGCCTGTCAATGGATTGTTTGGAGACTTCCATGCGCAATCTGGCAATCACGTTCTTAACATGAACATTCTGATTTAGCAGAGATGGTTTTTGTTTAGAAACAGTTTCATATTTTGCTGTTAATAATCGAAATGCAGTTCTCATATCGGACAGCTTATTCTGATATTTTTTGACCGATTCTTCCAGTGCCTTAATTTTTGAAGCAGGTGGGTGTTCAATAGTGGCTGAATCATTGGATTCGTCTGGAGATTTGACCTGGGAAGATAGGGTAACTCGCTCATGGAAAGGTGAAGTCAAAAACTGCTGCAGTTCCTGAGGTCTTTGTGTCTTGTTTTTTCGTTTTATCCGATTCTCTATTACCAGTTTTTTTACTGTTGAGGACAGATGCTTTTCATCGTAATTGGACGACAAAAGTGACCATCATACTGAACTTGAGATTCTTCTGCGTTAAGTAATTCTGGAGCTGAAGAATATCTTCATTAGGCAACTCATTTGATCCTTTGGCAGCTAAAGAATCTAAATTTAAAAAATAATAATTTACCAAAGTTAATAACAATACTGTTAATGATACGCGCTCGGTAAATTCTTTTTACGAACATGTGCTAATAAAATATCCGTTTCTCTAATTTATTTTTTTTGGGGGGGGGGGGGACTCATTTACTACACTCAACAGAACGAAAAAAAGGATGAAAAAACAAAATGTGTAACAAATAAATGTTAGCAAAGGCAAGTTATTCATCTACCTACATGGATAAGTTTATTTGTATTTTAACTGATTTTAAAGGGTTGTTTTTGGTTCAAAACAAGCTGTGTCAATAGAATAAATGTCACAAAAACGTAATTTATCGAATAATGATACCGTTAATGATACGCGTCGTATTATTTCTGCAATGTTATTATTTAATTCAAGAACGTACTTTATATTGATTTTATCAAAACGTGTTAAAATACGCTGAATAAATCCCGTCGTGTGCCGGTAAATAGGGATATATTACACGAAACCGCTTGATGGTGACAACTGTTAATGTTATGAAGAAGTGATTATTCGGCACTTCTTCAGTTTAGGTGTGAATCAGAAATCAATTTTGAAGAGTTACATTCCAGATAGCGGTTTTTAAAACTCATTAAAATACGCTAAATAAATACTGGCGGTGTCTCTAAATTTGAATGAGTTTTATTTTGTGTATACGTCGGCCGTGTCTCTAATGAATAACATTACAGACATGACCGCCGTGTCTGCAGCTTCTTTGTTTTAATAAACAGCTGTTATTATTATTATTATTATTATTAAAAATATCTTTCATTTCCTGTTATTTAATTTAAAAGCGCTTAAAAATATTTAAATACCACCCGTTTTTAACTCGGAAGTTATTTTCGTTTTATTAATTATATTTACGCACATGTGATAAAAAAAATACCACTCGTTTTAAAATGACGCACAAAGTTCAACTAACAAATATATTCTTCAATTTATCATTTTAAACAAACAATTAAAGACTTCATGCAACTTTTAAATAAACAAAAAAACAAAAAAATTAAAGTCGCCTAAGATCTTTGAAATATCCATCAGCAGCAATTGTTTTGTTGACGTTTTCGAATTTTTGATGCGCGGCGGTTATAGATCATTGAAGATTTTGTCATTTGCGCGGACCTACCTCCAGTTTTATACGTTGTGCGTCCTGAGTTATGGGTGTATTAATATGACACCAACAGATTATTAAAGACGGTATATTTCTCCACAAAGGTGTACATTTTTGACATTTTTTTACATTGAATTTATTTGTGATTTTATACACTAAAGTTTTTAACTTGGATTTCTTTTATAAAATTCGACATAAAACCCTATGTTACGCCCACCAAATTAAA
Organism: Sepiola atlantica; assembly: GCA_963556195.1. Taxonomy (NCBI): domain Eukaryota; kingdom Metazoa; phylum Mollusca; class Cephalopoda; order Sepiida; family Sepiolidae; genus Sepiola; species Sepiola atlantica. Next base: position 73,112,893 of record OY744530.1, read on the forward strand.
AAGCGTCCTTTTTTCTTTTAGATGGGACTATTTTTATATGCATAGTAACATGCGCGAGCGCGCGCAACAAATTTGAAAAAGACATCGATTTTTTTCAAAAAAAAAAAAAAAAGCGTCCATCACTGAAAATAGTGACCTAATTTAAAATTGTCTGGAAAAAAAAATATTAGTGAGACAAGAAAAAGAATTATATCTTTATAAAGAGAAAAGATTAAATTTTGTTTACATCCAAATTTTATCAAAATAATCCAAAAAATTAACGAGATACCGCAAGTTGAAATTGTATGGAATTTCACTTTTTTTTACATATTTCGCTAGCAAATCAGCCCGGTTTGGGATACCTATTATCATATATTTGTTCAATCTGTCCTCTTACTAATATAACATTTTTTGGTAATATTCAATTTTATTCAAATCGGAAAATCTTTTCAACCGTGTTTCCTTGTATATGGTGGCTTACTGTAGTAAAAACACAATACCGAACGGTTACGGTTTAAAAAAAAAAAAACCGATTCGGTATTCGGTATGGAGACGAAACCGAAAAACCGCGGTTTTTCGGTAAAACCGCCCATCTCTATTCTGCTTAAAGTTATAAAACTGGGGTAAGCACTGGTCCTATGAGCATTCAGGCTTAGGAACATTACTAGACAGGAACCTAAACGAAGCCATTTAATACCACAAACAAGAGTTGTCATCTATTATAAATTTGATCCATAACCATTAGACAACAATTAAGCAAGATTTCCTGAATTTTAATTTTTTCTTAAGATACCTTAAGCTTAAGCCTTAATCAAAATCATGTAATGGATTTTGATCAAAATTGAAATAACAATTCTTGGCATAAAGGTGTAAATGAATTATATCTTCATTTAAATCTTCGTACGGGGGACATAAAGGTGGTGCAAAGCTGTTCTGTTTGGGGAATTAATTTTACCCGTCCTGGAACAGGTATTCTTCTAGTTATAAATAAAGGTAAGGAAAAATTACGAAAACCAATTATTATCTCAACTCATTTTCAAATGAAATCATTATTTACAACATTGGCATTAGCAAGAGATGGTGATATTTAATCTGCATAAAGATTTTAAAACTTCTTTTGCGCCGTCTTCTTTGAATTTTTTTTTTTCTCCTAAACAAAAACAATGTTATGTTTCAGAACATTTGAGATTAAGACTTTTTTTTTTTTTTTTTTTTTTTTAATATATATATATATATATATATATATATATAATTCATGATTTTATATATATATATATAAATATATATATATATATTTATATATATAATTCATGATTTTTGGAGGAGGACAAAATTTTATTATCGCAAGCATGAAGCGAAGACGAATTCTATCGTTCATGATTAAAAGTTAAGAAAAAAATAAAATGCCAGCCGACCGGTTTCGTCCTCTCTTAAAGGCTGTATCGAGAGATTTAAAAAAAAAAAAAAAAAAAAAAAAAAAAAAACGGGGTGAAAAGAGTACAGAAAATAAAATAACGTTATGTTATATGTACAATGAAGGATGAATCTGAGAGACTAATCACATCTAGTCCCAATAGACATTCTCTTTGCTTACAAAGGGAGGGACGTTTAAGACGAACGTGGATAGTCTCCAAGATTTTTAGATGGTATAATGAGTGAGCATGACTGAGAATGGTGAAGGAGTCCATGCTAAAATTCCTAGCGCACATCGGGTTTTTAAGTAAATGGTCTGTAATGGAAGACTCATATGTGTTATTTTGAACGTCCGTTGACTGGAAGGTTCCATTCCTGATCTTACTCAGAATGTGCTGTTGGACTCTACTATCCAATCTTAACGTCGTCCTACCCACGTAGTCAGCACTGCAACTACATTTAAAATGATAAATTACATTTTTATGGTGGAGGTAAAACGTCTTTATGAGAGGACGCCAATAAAGGTTTTGTAGAAAACAACATACACATTCAAAGAAAAACAATTTTCAACTGCTCAGCTGATTTGCTTGGCGAATTTCTCACTGTGCCTAACCAAGGTAAACGAATGTAAATTGGACATTTAGTCACAGTATTTGGTTTTATTAAGGAAAAAGTATTTATTTTCACTTTGGGTGACTGCCCTAATCACATCAAGAGGATAGCCGTTATTGGAAAAAGAAAAAGAACAAAAGAATTCAATTTTTGACTAGTTGACTTGGTTATTAACGCCGCTGTGTCATTTGTTTGTGAAAAGAACAGAAAGAATAATTCGGCGTCCCGTTTGAACTCATTGGTAGAGCATTTTTTTTTCAACCGAGTAGTGAACAAATACATTTCATTTCAGTTTATTAACTCTTCGTTACAATAGGTTTAAGGCTCCTAAAATTCATAACAGAATTGTCCACATGAATCTGTTCCACAAGAGATACAGTGCCAAGTAATAATCAGTTGTAAGGGGGTTAAATGTTCAATCCTCAGTACAGGTGATATACAATTAAGAATTACTTCTATTCGGTCACGGCTAACGAAACAAGAACAATCTACCTGTAGATTAAATAAAAGGTTCAGTTCTAAATTCCGTACATATTACCAAGTTTGACAAGATGCACTTGAAAAAGGTCAAAAAGTTACATCAGCTAAAAACATCCAAGATGAGAACAGTAGTTTAAATAATATAAATACAAAAAGCAATGTTTTCATTGGAAAAAGTATCTATGATTAAAAAAAGACTCCGTAATGCAACAACAATTAAAATTAGTTTTTATTGTAACTGACTGATGAGCAAGTTACAAAGTAAGCCAAAATTTGAACGCTTACCAAAAATTATAAATATAACATAAATTGGCAATAAAAACGCTAATCACGTTGACCAAAAACATAGATTTTAATTATTGCCAACCGTGCAGAACCGGGTATAATTGCCCAAAAATTAAATTGACCCACATGGCTTAGAATCTGTACAAACAATTTGCTATCAGTCATTACTAATAACATTATATCATTAATCCTGAAAGAGTATAATTACGTACACGTTTTCAAGTCTATATTTCATACTGACCGACCTACCGTGTGTGTGTGTATGTATATATATATATATATATATATATATATATATATACAAACATACATACTAGCAGGGCTACCTGGCGTTGCTAGGGGTAATAACACAAAATAGAAGAAAAATAGCGTGTATAACATCTTTATATTCAAACTTCTATTTCTCTCCCTCTCTCTATAGCCGTCTCTTTATCTTTCTCCCTTTCTCTTCCTCGGTCGCCCAATTTCACCGAGCTCCTTCCCAGTTGCCACCTTCTCCCTGTTGTCTTTGGCGAAAGCTGTCTCTTCACTACCACTCATCTTCCGTTGCCCAGGGCAAAAGTATGGCATATTTCTATTTAAATTACCACCTCTATCTCCGCTCCGGTGGCATACTATATACATACCTATCTCCACCCCGGTGCGCATACATAAGAACTCATATGTGTTCAACGTGTATTTATCAAAGTTATGTGTTCAACGTGTATTTATCAAAGTTATGTGTTCAACGTGTATTTATCAAAGTTATGTGTTCAACGTGTATTTATCAAAGTTATGTGTTCAACGTGTATTTATCAAAGTTATGTGTTCAACGTGTATTTATCAAAGTTATGTGTTCAACGTGTATTTATCAAAGTTATGTGTTCAACGTGTATTTATCAAAGTTATGTGTTCAACGTGTATTTATCAAAGTTATGTGTTCAACGTGTATTTATCAAAGTTATGTGTTCAACGTGTATTTATCAAAGTTATGTGTTCAACGTGTATTTATCAAAGTTATGTGTTCAACGTGTATTTATCAAAGTTATGTGTTCAACGTGTATTTATCAAAGTTATGTGTTCAACGTGTATTTATCAAAATGATGTACGTGTAAGAAACAGACAAGATCTTTTCTGACAGTTATATTAATACAGAGCTTAAATATAATACTAGCAGGGCTACTCGGTGTCGCCCAGACTCCTACTTTGTGTAAAGTAAGTAGGATACAGAAAAAAAAATGTAAAACGAAACCATATATGCAATATTGTAATTTGAACCACTCAAGTGCATTTTGGCACAAAATCAGAGTAAAAATACTTATGCCCAGGGTGAGGTTTGAACTCATAACTTCTGCCTTTAAGTATGGTGGGCTAACCGAGTGAGCCACTGAATCAATTTTCTTTAACAGTCAATGTTGGTTAAAACCAGAATAGGTAGCATTCTTTGTCTTCTTTTTTCCCCTGTCAGACAAATGCACCGAAAGAGAAAAAGACAAATGAAGACTTTCTTTACCTCTTAAACAGCCATTTTGTCTTCCATCTCTCTTTACTTTCTTTAAAACCTTCATAAAATAAGGCATAACTTTTCTCAGGTAACTTTACTGTGTTTGCTCACAGTATTTAAGATGGTGAGGGTTTTTTTTAAGTTTCTTTTGATTGCTAAATATTTCGGTCATGTGAATTTTTATTAGAGTGAAATCTTTTTTCCCAAACAACTTTCTTTTTTTTTTTTTCAACTTAGAAAGCATTAAAAATAGTATGCTCAAACACTTATTTTTTATATTTATTTAATTTATTTTTTAATTCTGTCAATAGCCAATGAAAATGCATGCAATATATGTGAGAGGGGGGAATATTAGCAGTGAAATTTAAAAGAATTGACTAACATTAGTCAGTCAGATTTCTCTACAGTATCACTGATTGCAGGAAGGGGACTTGAAACTGTGGGTTAGCTTCTCCAACTCCCTCTATGGTGATATTAGTAATCAAAGCAAAACTTTGAGCAAATTAAATATGAAATTCGATGAAATAGAATTAAAAAATTCTGTTTAGGAAACATTTGCCAAAATCGATTTACTAAAGAGTTTTATGTACATGCTATTTAAAGTAAAAGAAATAGGGAGAGAAAAAAAAATGGACTTATATGTATCTAAATGAATAAATGCAAAAGTTAGGCTCAAATCTCGCCGAAACGGTAAAGTCAGTACGTTCTATTTCCAATAAATTCAATAGACGTACCATCTTTTTATATACCGTTTATATAGATGTGATATCAGATTCGCATGGTTAACTAATTTGCATATTGGTTTTGTAAAAGTTAATTTTATTAATTAACTATTATTTGGTATTGTTTTTTAAGTCAATGATTTTTTAAAATTTAATATAACAAATGTTCTTTTTCGCAATATTGTTTTATTTTCTGGACAAATTTTGTGTTCAAACGTTTTCTAACACTGTTCAAGTGTTTGAAAAATTAGTTGCTCTCAAGAAAAAGCGACCGACTTGATTTTTGTAAATTCCCAGTGAAAAGACAAATTTGTGTCTTCTCTTTTCTTTAGGTACACATTTAAAAGGTTAATGTTTCGAAATTATCAAAATGTTATAAAGTTTTGTGTTTTAAAAGTTTATAGCAGGGCTACCCGGTATTGCCTGAGAGAATAGTAATTTATTTTTATCAATAACAATTGATTTCCTACCGTTGTCACATGCCAGGTAAATCTTACTGTACGAACCGAAAACTAATCGAAGTGAAACTTAGAACCCCCCCAAACCCCAACAACAAAAAACAGCAAAAATAAACAAATACGCGAATTATATTTTACTAAAAGAAATACACAAGTAAAGTTTTTTTTTTTAAATGCAAGATAAGTTTTACTTAAGAAAATAAACTAATCTCATGTTATTTTTTTTATTGTTTGAAGCAATAGTTTTGTCATAGTAAAAGAGTAAATGAGATGCTGAGAACAGATACTACACTTTGAATTATTTATTTGCTGAAAATATAAAAATTTAAATTTGTAATTATATTTTTCTTTCTCCTGATTTCCTCGTGTCCGTACTCCTTATCGCAACAAAATGTTACCACGGTCTTGCTCTGCCAAATGATATCTCACCGAACAGTCTTTCATCCAGCGCACACACCAACATAGTCAACAACTCATAGTGACACACTTCCTTCAAAACATTCCCCTTTTATTGCCAGTGACATTGCACTCATGCAAATGAGCAGTGAGCTCTTCTGCCAGAGAGATCAGGAAGTAATGGGGGGTCTTTGCTATAACAAGCCATTTCACTCAGGTTCTGTTTCTTTATGAATCTATTCCTGGCTGGGGTAAGTCATACTTTGCTAACCACAAAATAACAAACAAATTAAGCACAAGGTGATCAAATGTGTCTGTTGGTCATCGTTGGTTAACAGTTATAAAAATGTCTATCTTACTCTTAACTAGAATCATCTCAGTCACCACAATACCCCATTTACTTGGGGGAGGGGGGATCCTACTTAAAATATCTTCAAATTGTTGAAAAAAAAATTTTTTTCATAAATACATTTATTTACAGAAATTCATTGAATTAAAACAGGGAGCAGGATCTTAGGGAAAGGACCCAGAGACTATTTTAAAAATATGTGTTTATAACTCTGCATTTAATCTATTATTGTATATTGTATATTATTGTATTATCTTTTAATGGAGATAGGTTAGTGTAGTATTGGTTCTGTTGTCATATGACAGTCATCCCAGGAATTACCTCCTTTTTTAATTCTCCCAGGTCTTACATCCTCCTGTGAGGGAGGGTTAATGTAGTATCTGTTCTTTAGTCAGGGGCTACCTTCTTTTTGGGAGAGCAGGTGGTAGTGTAGTAGCTTTTCTGTTGCCATGATACTATATTCACAGGCATTACCTTCTGCTTTTATGGGGAGATCCTCCCAGGTATTACCTCCTATTTTAGAAGGGGTATTGTAGTACCTGTACTGTTGTCATTATACCATAGTACCAGAAATTACCCCCTCCTTTGAGGATTAGTGTTGTATATGTTCGTTAATACCTCCTCCTTTTGGGTTCAGTGTATGCAGTTTGTTCATCATGATTTCATCCTCCCAACCTAGCTAAAGTATGCAACCGGAGGGAGCATATATTTGCTAGTATTATATAAAGAGAAAAAGATATGCACATACTTGCATTGCATCATCATCATCATCATCATCAACCGGTTTATTTGTTGAATCAGGCCACAATTAATCCTCTGATGAGGGTGGGGCCTGATTGTCTAGTCTCGAAATCTAAGTCTTCCTCTCCACTCCTGTCTTTGGCAAGGCTTGATGGAATCCATAGGCCCCGAAGATCCACGCATCCTGGGATCTACGAAGCCCAAGACATTACCAGCAGCATTAGTGCTACTGGCACTGCCTTTCTTTTTTCCTGCTGTATTTCGACTAGACATTGTATTTGAGGCAATTTTACGGCTGGATGCCTATCCTTTACCAACTTGAACACTTTTGGCAGTCCAGGGGATTAAAATGTTTTATTCCAAGTATGACAAATAAATAAAATAAAAAAACATGGTTAAAACTGAAAATACAGCTTACACAATTGAAGTTAATAGACTCAGAAAAGTTTTAATTTTGTGGAGTTAAGATGTACCCCACCTGGTTCTTACTGATAACATTGCATCATTAATCCTGAAAGAGCATTAAACATTCCCAGTTCTATATTTTATACTGATCATCAATATGGACAATTCCAAAAATACGGTTACAGTATCCAAAGTACAAATTAAGTGATAAATAACATTTTGGCATAAAATGTTTTCATTATTTATATTAACTATATTTTTGTGAGTTAAAATACAAAATAGTTGACTTTTTTCTTTTATTAGACAACAGGTTAGGTAAACGTTGGTACATTGTACGTTAGATAAATAGAAAAATAAAAAATTTAACAAAGAAAGAAAAATCGGTGTTGGTGCAGATTAGGACCCAAGCTAAAATCGACTTGGCATCGTTAGATTTAGGGTCAGCGTAAGGATTAGTGTTAACTTGGGTCTTAATCTGCACCAGTACCGAAAAATCATTAGACAGGGTCAACATTGCTAGTGTTTTAAGCAACTATAACAGAATCAATAGACGAAGTTTCTGCCAGATGAAAGTGATATTTCGTCTCATTGGACCATTATCCTCCTCCCACCACTTCCTCTATTCCTCTTCTTTCCACCATCTGAAACATTCAATCTGCAAACAAGCAAGTATGAGTTTTAATATTGCATAGCTACAAAGTCCTGCATATGTTTGAATGGATTTTAGTTCAACAAATTGTGGACATTTTTGTCAGTATTTTCTACGAGCAGCAATAGTGGAGAACATCTTATGATGAAATTAAATGATAAATTCAAAAATAAGGGTAAAAACAACGGAATTAACTGGGCATGTTTGGGAACAATTGGATTAAATATTTAACAGAATTTGATCTATTTACAAATATTGTATTAAAAGTATTTTTTTAAGGGTTGAATGAAGAGCAGATGCCCAAAGAGACGAAGAAACATGTGCATTTTGCAAATCTTAATTCAATGAAATGTATGTTTTAACCATTTATGTTTAACAAGATTTCAAGCCCAAATTCTTCTTGCAACCTTATACTTTTGGCCAAGACGTACATTTACTATGAAACTCTTGTAATGTATTTCTATAGTGTAAACAGTGGTTCTTAACTATATTGAGTATTATAGATCACTTTTATTTTTTCGGAGATTTTGTGTCTGTACATTTGTGAAACGATCAAAAACGCTATTGATTTCAGTCTTTTATTAAATTCCCATCTATATTAATTGTATTATGAGACCCACTTCTCATGTTTTGCTTGCCTATAAAGAACATACAGTTAAATATATTTTACTATTTATTGAGATAAAAAATGCAATAGTGTAAACTAAAACTAACTTTTTTAAATCTTATTTTTTTTTAAATTAGGAAATTAAATCCACCACAATGCATTTCCGTTTTTATCGTAAACAAGTCAGTTATGTTAATCTTTTGTTAATAGTTGTGGGGGGGGGATGAATTACTTTGTGACATTTCAAAATTTGATAGGAATTTGGAAGCATTTAAATTGCTAAATAGAAAGCTATTTTGGGCTTTCAGATTAGCAAATCCCCATGTATTAAAAGATTTAGTTTTGCATAATATTTACATCCAATAATTTTATAAATAGCGATTTTTTTAAATTACACACACAAAATTAGTTAGTTTTCTAACAATTTGGCTCAATTTAATTACCAAACGATACTGTAATAATTAAATTCACCTTTCAATTTTTTTTTTTTTTTTTTTTTTTTTTAAAGTAATTTGTTAAAAAAAGCGTAGTTAAAAGAAATTCAGGTAAAGCTCTCGGGCAACGCCACGTAGGTACAGCTAGTATGAAATAAACAATATAAGTTTTTGATATATTCAAAAAGTAAATACACCATTTTATAAGACTTCATTCCAACTAAAGCGAAAAAAACTATTTCATGATTGATCCTTTTCTGATCATATCTGTAATTCATTCGGTTTGTCTATTTCATATTAGAACAACTCTTTTGTACATTATTTAAAATTTATGCAGCTTTTTTGTTTTAATTAAAAAATAAGCACAATACTTGAACAAATCATTGTAAATAAACTTCCTGGGCATTTGTACCTATAGTAAGTAATTACCAAAACGTACAAATGGTACAAGAAAATCAGATTTCATGTTAATAATCATGACATCACCTTTAGCCCCAGCAGGACTTAATGATTAAAAAATAAAACAAACAAAAAAAAAAAAAATTTTTAATTTTTAAAGCTATTTTTATAATTTCTGAATTTATTCAACAAAGGAAAAATAAAAATTAAAATTTGTTTAATAATAAGATACAAATTTGATCAAGGATCTTTAAAGTGGTCATAATTAAATCTAACTTCGGCTGAAATTAAGAGTACAGAACTGGACTTACCTCTTTACGTAGAGGACGACAGCACATTTTTGACAATAGCCGTTCATATCGAGAGGTAACACAACAATTGGTGATAGCCTTCAATAAGCCACCAAAGCAAAACATTGGAGATATGTATTCATAAAGACTATCGATAACATTCATGGATGTAGACATGATAATTCCATTCCTACAGTTTACCAAAAAGTAAGCGGTTGTAGTAGTAGTCAAGCAGACAATTAGCCAGAGAGAAACTAGAAGAAAATACTTAGAAATATTTGTCAAACCTCCAGAATATTGAGCCAGAAAATGCATGTCTCTCATAAAAGACAAAAAAAAAAGGTCGGTTGACAAAGAGTCACCTAGTTCTTTATTGTTACTCAAAGAAAGAAGGAAGTAAGAATATAACACTAATTATAGATACGCAAGAAAGAAAATCATAATTTTTAGTACAAGAACAGAAACAAAACTCTTCAAATTTGGCAATTAGCAGAATACAAAGAAAAACGTGATCACTCGTTCACGCATACTAAAATTGTCCTTTTACCTCTCATGCACATCACTAAAAATAAAATCAAAAGTCTTACACAAATTTTTATGTTAATGTGTCTGCAAAGATGTGTAGCAGTTGCATGAGCAAACTATTTTGTATCAATGTGCATTAGTTTCAACTGAGATGGTAACGCAGTTTTACGATTGTCTAATCATTGTCTCTTTACGACGTGGGAGTATGACGTTTCTACGTGTAGCGAGATTCATATGCGCTAACACATTTTGGTGCCAAGACGATACATGAACTTAACTTTATTTCTCAGTTTTCCTTCAAGCACACAAGACGTACCCTATCCCATTCTCAACCTGACTCCACCACGAGCAGGTGAAATGCTGAACTCCAGGATACTACATAATCTAACCAACATGAATCAGCCCATTGTACCATTTCTTTTCTGTTCCCGTGAATAAATATTAACATCAATTTTCGTTTAATTTGGTTATGGGGGCCATTATTTATTTCGAGGAAGAATGGTGATGCTTTTCTTGTGTAACATTTCTATTTCAGTCGGATTCGGTCAGACGTACTAACTCTTCCAAGTAAGTATTTTCTTCCAGCTTTAAACCAGCTAAAATTGGTGACACTACTTAAGATGATTTTAACACAAGAGTAAAACTATAAAAGTGGTTTCCAATCAAATTTACAATAAAAACACTGGTTATTAACTTTTAGTGCGTTTCTACGACTAGGGCTGTGGAGCCAGTAGCCCAAATGCTAGACTCAAACGCCAACCTAAGAAATATTCTACTAGTAATAATTTATATGTGCGATATATCTATATAATACTAAAACTAATAATCTTGCTTGTTTGCACATTGAATATTTTAAATGGTGGGAAGAAGGGCGAATGAGAGGAGAAGTGGTGGAGGAGGGGATAATGGGAACAACAGCATAAACATCAGTGTCATTCAGTGGTAGTTGTCTTTATTTTATTTTTTATTTTTGTTTAAGTCAAAGATAGCAATTTTTCATCATAGATTGCAACTCTGGTAACACGTTCTATGACAGTAACACTTTCTAAATTTAAAATATTTTTCCAATGAAAACACCCTTGCTAGCATAATTAAGTGGGATATAATCTCATACACTTTCTATCAATAATTCTCTTTTAAATAAATAAAAGTGGTGAATAACTTTGTAGTACAACTATATAAAGAAATGTGATGGACATATCTTTTAGGATAATAACCATAATGTATCACCCATCGGAAATTTGTACTTCAGCTAACGAATATACATTGAAATATCAATTCAATTTCACAATAAAAATTAACTGTTAATAAGCATTAAGTATCAATTTGTTAGCAAAGACATCTTATAATTGGAAGAAGTAAAACCTCAGATGACATTTTTTATTTTCATAAAGTATACTTTCGCAGAAAGGAGTTTATTATATAATTTGTCGATCTGCATTTTTGTCTTGGCACAAATTATTCTTTTATCTCAGAAATAAAACGTTGCAGAGAAAAAAATAAAACCATATTTGGAAAACAAAAATAAATGGACGCCCTTTTTGTTCACGAAATACCCACAAAATACTTTCAATCATCAAAAATATCAACGTTTCTGATCAGGTTTGTGACAGTACATAAATCAACACAGAAGAGGAGATGATTAGAAGAATATATTCTATGAAAAACCATGGTAAATATTATGAATTTGTCCACTAAAGTCCATCATTGAATCATTCAAAACCACATTTTTTTTTTTTATTCAGTTTAGTATAAGGAACATTTAATCTACTTCTTCTCTGGTTCTCAATATTTGATCGTATTTATTTTTAATTTGGTTTCCGAATGAATAACCTTTTTTTCTCATGGCTTTTGCATCTTTGAAAAAGTACAAATTATACCAAACTGTTTTTGTTTTTTTTGTTTTTTAGTAATATTAGGTATCACCATGGGGAACTACCAACGTAAAAATACAACCACTGAAGGAGAATGTGAAGAAAGAAAAAAGAAAAAGATTCAACAAGGTAGGTAACCCTGGTTAAAGGGGTGTAACTTTACCAGGAAAAAAGAAAAAAGTGGAAGAAGGAAAAAAAACACTAAACTTTATATTTACAGAAATTCCATAGATTTCTGATGCATAATTTTCTTGTAGTAAGGATATATTTTGTGTGTGTTTACTCCATGATCAAAATAGAATACAAATAGACAGTCTCCAACAGCTGGAAAAATGACCTTTACATTTGTATACTTTTCCACCCACTCATGTTTAAAAGAAATCAATTATATAGTTACTATTCAAAATGTCAAAATGCAATTTAAACTGATCAATAAAATGGCAGGCTTAAACTATCTTAAGTTTATATGGTACTCCCTCAATCATGAGGATAACTGTTACAAATTATCAGACAACCTGTATACAATATTTCCGAGATGAGGTATTATTTCCATTATATGTTACAGATTTATTTTCATCTTGGTTGTTGCCAAAAAGTTATCGACTGTGACAAAATCCAGCTAAAGAAGGCCAGAGAGTACAACGACCGAAATCTTATGAAAATAAGATGAAGACTGTACAAAACATGCATACACATGAATTTGTTTTAAGTGAATTGTGGAGAACACAATCCACATAGGTTATGACTGTTCAGGGGCACAATTTGATAGAAGTATCTATTACATAAATACATTAGCTGGAGCACCTAACTCGGGAAAGGTTTATAATACTGAAGTATCCTCTAGCTGTTTAATAACTGACAGATGTTTTTAAAAATGTTAAAAAGGGGGGTCGACCCCCAAAGTAGTTCAAATGAAATATATACTACTATAGTGAAGACAAACTACAGCTTACATGATTCAAGTTACAAGAAAAGTTAATTTTGTAAAGTCACCATTAGAAAGTCTTTAGAGGATCGAAACGCGTTTCAATTTTAATAAGCATAATTTGGTATAATTTAACCGATCTAGCACATTAGAATATGAGATTTAAAATTTTTTTTTTTTTTTTTAAATTCTTTATATAAAAAGGTCTTCAGAGGGTAGCTTGAAACCACCCACTGAAAAAAAAAAATCATATATATATATATATAATGTGTGTGTGTGTGTGTGATTTCATGGATGCACTTGAGCTTAAGAGGTGAAATGCGGAAGCCTCTGTGTAGCTTAATTGAGATAAATGCATTTTCATAACTGACTATGTGGGTGTGTGTGAGCTTTTGAAAAATAAAAAACAATCAGATACATAATAGTGCAACTCATCCCTAGTTTATTAGTCTCTACGGCTCAGGGTTGAAAAGAAAAAATTTTTTTTTAAATAATATCGTTGGGTCCATGTTGGACAGCCATCAAAAGGAAATACAAACATTTTTGATTTATTTTGCAACATAGCTACCCTTCAGTTTAGTAAATAGAATTTACTTTTATCTTGATAAATTTAAATATATATGTTAAATAATTTTTTTTTTTTTTTTTTTTTTTTTTTTTTTTTAAAGGTGAGAAAAATATTGATGTACAAGAAAAAAAAGAGAAAGAAAAATGAAGCAAAGATAAGTCATGCTTTTTAGATTGAGATTTTGCTTATTGATGCGAAGATAGGAAAATTCTTTACAAATATTTTGGTAAAAAGAAGAATCATTACTTTTCAATAGACCTGCTGATCTCAAAAGAGATTTGGTAAATATAAATATGGCTCTACATACATGTTTAGCATTTGTACAAAAGTCCTCCATAGGTTATTTTCCGAAACAGCATCAATCCTTCATATGGTAAAATCCTTACATGTGAGAAAAAGAAATGGTGAAAGGAAAAGCTGGGGATATATTTAAATATGGAGTGCAGTACAGAGAGTTCCGTACTCGACAGCGTTCATGCTGGGCCTAATTAGCCGCAAGTGCATTTTTATCATATCTTTTCCATTCTGTTTCATTCCTTATCTCATTTAGTATACTTTTCTTTTCCCATTTTTTAACCTCACATCATCAGGTGTGGTGCTTTTTTTGTTGTTCGTGTTTCTTTATTTTGAATCAACATCAGACGAAACAAAAGGCAGCAAAAAAAGCTTGAAAATGTTTTTATTACCAGGTGGAAATTAGTAATATTGTACAGGAAAAGAAACAAGGGAATGGCTGAAAGGGTATAGATGAAAGTATTTGGTGATTACATATGATAGAAAAACATGGGGGGTATATAACGAGCTTCAAACCTATTACAAGTGAGCCTTTGTTTGTTTTTTGGTTACTTCTAGGCTTCAAAACTATTGGTATAGAATGTGAATTTACTACACCAAAAATACTCCATAAATTCCTTTATGCTCCTTTCATAACATGACAAATTCTGGTATGGTGTCCGCAAAAACAGACACTCGCTACCATAGAAAGGACTATTTTTTTGCCTATTGGAATGTCAGAACCTTGATGCAGGAAGAAACCCAAGTGCTAATGTACTCCCTCTTCAAGTACATCAACATGGCCTGCCTCGCAGAAATCATACTTCCTGATACACCTGTCGTAAAATCAAAGTCCCTCAACATGACACCTCATATCACCTCTACCATAGTGGTCCGACTGATAACTCTGGTCTTCATGGAGTTGCCTTTGCTATTAATAATCATGCCAATGCATCGCTCTTTGCCTGGGAACTAATCTCCCCACATCTGGTTCATATCTGCTTGAAAGGTTTGCTTCTCAATGTTAGTGTCCTTTATGCTCTCACCCTTAACACTGTTGTAGAAATAGCCTTTATCTTGATTGTCAAACTTCCGGGCTTCTGTTGACCATGTACCCTCGAGTGATCTAATTATGGCAAGTGATTGGAACGCCCGCACAGGCGACATCAGCAACAGTTATATTCTCGGACAATCTGCGATTGGAGACCAATGTGCTTATGGTGAAAGACTTGTCAACTTGGCTGCAGCAAACCAAATAACCGTTTTCAACATCTCCCGCGATACCTACTTAGTACTCCAATGATGGTGTCACAGCTAACCAAATCAACAACTTTCTTGTTAAACACCAAGAAAGCGGTAGCGAATTTGGTTCCGATCATGTATTAGGACGGGCAAAACTACATCTTCATCTGAAGGCCGTCAAGTCATGTGCCATGCTCAGGTACAATATTTCGAAACTGAAAAGTAAACAAACCAATGATGCACTCGGCATAGAACTATCCAATCGGTTCGAGGTACACCAATCTGAAGATATTACCTCAGATGAACTTTGGCAAACTGTCAAGTGTAATCTCCAATCAATCATGTCTGAGACACTCGGAACCACCAAGCAAAAAGACAAAGATTGGATTTTGGGCCAAACAATTGAAATTGCTGAAAAAGCAAATCAAGCCCATTGCAACAAATCTGACAACTTCAGACAACTATGTCATGAAGTGATCTGTTCTGCTCGCGCTGATCAAGATACATTCTGGAGAAAAGTATCAAAAGACCTGGAACGTGCCTCAGCTGTTGAGGACTCCCGTAAATTTATAAGCCTTCTCTGTTCAAGCACAAAGACAGGCTGGGGTGGTAATCAAACTATCTTGATTCAGAATGGTGAGATAATCACCAATTTCAATTGTCGCCTCATCCGCTGGAGAGATCACTTCGCCAATCTCCTAAATCACAACTAACAGCCCTCTAACTGCCTCTATGAATACTGTCGATCCAACTCCTTATGACTGCCAAACAACTCCTCCCACACTTAAAGAGGTGGTTGTTGTTATCTAAAGTCTAAAAAATAACAAAGCAGCAAGCGAAGATAAAATCCTTGCTGAGATCCTTAAACACAGCGCAAATATACTAGGGCCTGCCATCCATCACATTATCAACTGGGCCTGGGAGACTGAAATACTCCCCCAAGACTGGAGTGATGCAGCAGCAACTACTGTGGTCTCAGCTGGATCGATGTGTCTTAAAATATTCGCTTCAGGTCTTCTAAGACAATCCAATCAGAACACGACTCTAGAACGAGGTTAAAACAAATGTGGTTTTCATCCGGGCCATATGGATGCACCGATCATATCTTCACTCTACGATGAATCCTCGAACATCGTTGGTGCTTCCAGCAAAGGACAGTCATCTGTTTCATTGATTTTGTTGCTGCATTTGACTGTCGACCGCAGCATCCTCTGGAAGATTATGCAATCATGGTATTCTACCTAAACTTCTCAGTCTTCTTAAAGCATACTACTTTTCAACACTATCCCACATACCCTTGTACGGTGAGGTTTCGGAACCCTTCAAAATACAGTCTGGTATTCGGCAAGGACGTGTTATTTTGCCAACAATTTTCAATTACGCCATTGACCGAGTCACTTCGAATAACTTAAAAAGAGTTTCCCGGTGTCGATGTTGGATGCAACTTTATCATCAAGGACTTGGATTATGCAGATATCACGCTACTCGGTGAAACATTTGCTGATGTCCAGTCTATTAATGGGCTTCAGCATGCTGCATCGCAGATTGGGATGAAAATAAATGTCTCAAAGACAAAAATACTCGTCGCCCTCTAACAAACAAAACGGCCATCATCCTCAATGGTGATGTTCTTGAAGAGGCTGAGAGCTCCAAATATTTTGACACCATCATTGTAGCCACAGGTCAAGATGGAGCTGACATCAAAGCACGAATTGATCTTGCATGTTATGCCTTCTGCCAACTCAATTCCCGGCATTGGTCAAGAGCACCAAAATAAAGATCTACCAAGCACTGGTGTGAACGATCCCTCTTTATAGCAGCAAGTTCTGGCCAATGAGAATGGAAGACATTAGGCGATTGGAAACTTTCGATCACACTGCCTGTGTCGCATCATCCATGTCCAATGACAGCACTTCCCCTCCAAACAACAGTATGTTTCCTCTTGCAAAATTAACTCCCTCCGACAAGTCATCCTCACGAGACATCTATGCTGGCTGGGTCATGCCAGTCGCAGTCAACCAGGAGAATTCATCCATGAAGCAATTGCCTCAACTCCCTGACAGGGTCGAAAAAGTAATGAGGCTGACAAAAAAAAACCTGGCTGATAACTGTTAAAGCTGACATGAAAGCCAACCTTGGCTTCCGAATCTACGAAATTCGCTGTTGGAACAGCGAGTGGCTAGAGTTCACCCAATCATTGATTTCAAATCGCCAGGCTTCGTCGGCATTTGTGAGGGACACAGTTGCGAGTACAGATGGAGCCGGCTCAACTCACTCTGGGTGAATGCTTTATCAAGTACAAGTAAGTATAGAATGTAGTGAAGCTTATATGCAAAATGGATTGCCCACTGCCTCTAGTGGAGACGATCACCTTTAGTGAAACAGTTTAACCGTGTGTTTTGTGTCTGTTATGAAAGAGTTATGATGCCTATTCAAAACAAGCACAATCAGAATGAACCCAGGAACACTTGGAGGTAAACAAATAGTTGAAATAGTTAAGTAGTCATTGTACCTGACTATGTAAATGAGTTGTTTCACTTTCTAGCAATATTGATTCTGGCTAATGTTTGTGCTTCCAGTGATCCTGCTTTTTTTTTATGGACGCGTGCTGGGTGTGTTCATGGCACAGGCAGTGATCGTCCACTTGTTTTCGTTTGAAGTCTGTGCTTGATTCTTACACCGGTCGCAGTGTCAATCATGCAATCTTGATCAGTGCTACAACAGAACAAGTCTCCCTCGAAACAAAACTACAGCTCCAGTTTGAAACAAGTAGTGAGGTTTTATTTTGAAAGAAGTTTATTGATATTTGCTTTCTTCTACTGAACAACAGGATTGCAAATCAATACAAACATCTTCCAACCGAACACGATTCATTAGCTTAGGACCCAAGAGCCTATCTCTCTCTGAGAACCTCAGAAACCCAACTCTGCTGGAATATATATATACATATCATGTGGACTACACAGAGAAACCACTCAAGATTATCAGTTGTTAATCTATGGACATAAAAATAAACTGACTAACCATGAGGTTCACCAGTTAGTATGAACATTACTTTTGCAAAATTTCAAGTGGGTCATAATCACAACCTGGAACCTCGTATCCAAGAAGACATTACTATTTCAAAGGTCAGCCTATTTCTTTCGGTGGTTTCTCTTCCCTTAGCGAAATATTTCCACCACAGGCCCGTCGTCTGCATGGATTGCACCTATGCACCTCACTAAACATTTGTGAAAATCAAATTAATTTTATTATCGTATATTTTAGTCATTACTTGAATGAAATTTCACACAATTAAAACTTAATTTAAACCGTTATGCTTATGTGTGAAGTCAGACAGCTATATAATTTTCAGACAAGATATTGTCTAAGAACAATAAAGGTATAACTGTTCTACCACTTTTTCAAGGGAGGGGGGGGGGTCTTTAAATTTAAGTTAAATCTTTTATTCTAAAATTAAAGGTTTAACCAACAGATAATCCCCACACCTTCGTTTTTGCCAGTGAAAAACTTATACATTATCCAATAAACTAGAAGATGAAGGAATATTTTTCCATCTTGCAAAATGTCAAATTTAATAATATTCCCAAAATTTTAAAGCCTTTGTGCAAATTACATCAAGGCATTCATTTGTCTTTAATTTCTGAACTTTTTGCCTTTAGACAAAATCTGCTATAATGAGATTAGTCTTAAAATAGTCCAAGCAATTTTTACTTTTTCATACTTTATCGGTTGCTGAAGCCAGAAACAAAGTTTTACTTTTTCAGTCATGAGGATAATACAATAATCTGAATGTTGGGGTGAGGGATTTTCTTTTTTTTTTTTTTTTTAAATACCTTGTTAAAATAATTGAATTATAAAAAAAGCAAAGCAAAAAGCAACACACATACGGTTATGGAGAGAGCAGGAGGGAAGTGATGGAAGGAGGAGAGAGTGAAATTATGCATCACTCAACATATTCTCCACAATTTGCAGCAACAGATTACTCTGTAGAAGTTTGCAAAATGATTTGAGTTTATTAAGATTTACTTCAAGAGAAGAAGTCGAAATGATTTAGTTTACACAATTTCAATTTAAAAAAAAATTAAAGAATTTAATAAATGTGGTATTAAAATCTTAGATGGAAAGAAGTCGAAGAATAGTGACTATATTAACGATTAAATAAATCTGATCTCGTTCATTTTACCATGCAAAAAATAAAAAATAAAAACTCTTATGATCTGATATATAGAAATGCTTCATGCAATAATAAATTTTTCAACTGAACATTTGATCCCACATTTTTTGCTTTATGCTGAAAAAGATACAACATAGGAAATTAAAAAACTATACACATAAGTGTTGGTTTGAAATGAAGATGGTCAAGTGGAAGGTGGTCGTCAGAGATTCATTATTCACATGCAGAGTTTGTTTGCATGTTATCCATCGTTTTTGTTTGTTTGATCGTTTTTTGTTTTTTTCGGGGGGGGGGGGGCAGTAGTGGTAAGTGCTGTCTAATAAGTGCAATAACCAAACAAGAGTACAAACACAAGCAGAAAATTCAACAAGTCTTTCTGAAACAAGCAACATCTTCAAGTAAAAAAAGAACGGTTAAATGATAAGAACGGTTAAATTGTAGAGTTTCTTGTAGAGAGACAATTAGCTTTAATCTCTAACCTATAAAATCCAATCCTTAAAACATGTACACTGATCAACTACGTTCATACAAATGTTTTGGGTTGCTTTCGCAGTATCAAAATTTTTTAAACTCAAAGCATAAATTTCAGATTTAGACTATTTCGTATATTCATCTGTGTGGATTTCCAATCAGACTAAGTGTGAAGCCGCTAACAATGAATCCGCACACTACCATGACAGTGCGTACCTTCCAGTTTTAACAGCTTTTGGTCACGTGATATACATGCCACAAATTAACATGTTTGCAAATATTGCAAAACATTCTGATTCACCTTTGTATAATTTTACTTTTTAAAGTTTAGCAGAGATAGACTAGTTGTTGTATTAGGTTTCACTAGTGTCTAGATTGTGGATTCAAATCTCAAAAGGAGGAGAAGAAAAGATTATAAATATTAGGTATCGTTTTGCTCTCAACTGTTTCTCTTCTCAACTGTTAGTTCAATAAAAGAAATTATTTCCTTTGGTTTTTATAGCCTCTATCCTACTTCCCATAATTCCTCCTCTTCCCACTTATGCTTAACAGCTTCTCCATAAAAAACTATTTTCGCCACTTCCACGAGGTAAGATTTCATGTTATTTTCATTCAGTTAAACCACACTAAAACAGATCAGAGAGAATTTAATCTCGGCATAGCCGATTCCATATTCTGATGGTATCCATTACACTAATATGACCTCTTCTCCACTGAATTAAAAGTATTAACAAGGGCAACGTAAAAAAAGAAAAATGAATATTTGTGGAAAATAAGTGCTAGTGCAACTAAAACATAGCTTAGTCCTTTTTGCTCAAAAGAAATCAAAGACAAGAAAATAAAAAATACTTAAAAACATTCCATTATCCTTAATAGGTTTACATGTTATAAATGGCATTTTTATGTCAAAACTTGCCACATTGGACAGTTGTTTATTCTGATAGTCTCTGTTAATGTGGAGGGGGGGGGGCTTAATATTGATGAAAAAAAAACAAAAAATTAATTTCATCCATTTTGTTTTAAAATTCTTTTGGTTTTTGCTGGGAATGGAGCATCCTACCGAATACCAGACATTTACTAGCTATTTCAGACACTCCAGCCGAGAGATCTTTTTAAGATTCTAACTTTCCCTTTAAATGCAATTGTTTGTATCTCTCTTGCACTTGGTTCACCGGGTATATTCGCCAGATAGTATTTGAAATTCTTTTTCATTAGTCATGTTGTTCCTATAATTACTGGGATGATAGAGATCTTCCTCCAGTTTATTTTCATGTTGTACATAAGACCTTGGTATTTTGTAATCTTTTCCCTTTCAGCTCTGTTTAATCCTGCATCATTAGGAACACTGAATTCAACTAGGGTTGCTACTTTCTTCCTTTTGTCCCATATCATAATGTCAGGTTTAACAGCTCTGTTTTCTAGATATGTAGGGATAGGGATAGTCATAGTGGATAGTGTATAACTTATTTCTGGTATATGCTCCCAGGACTTGCTGCTACACTGGATATTCAATATCTCAATGGGCATTTGAATTCATTGTAAAAAAAGAAAAAGGGGGTGGGGCTCAATTTATAGTCATTTATAAAACTTAAAAATGTGATTTATCTATTAAAAAAATGTATTAATAAAATTGGTCATTTAACATTTATTTACATCAAAATATGTGCCTTTTTTTAAAGCAAAACTACAGTTACTGGTAAAATATGACAGCCATGAAACTGTTAAAATCGTTCAGAATCCTTTTTGCAATCCAACCATATTTGGGGGAAAAAACGGTTCAGTTTATGCTGGCTTCAGTCATGAATGTCCAACAGTTTTTGTTTTATCACCATTCAATGATAAGCACATCTGGATACGACATGCAAATTGTTAATAACTGACTGACTTGCTTTGGGCGGTTATGGATTTCTTTAGTTCAGTAATAGTCTAGATTGTTTTAATAGACATCTTTGAGATAACCCCAACAATAAAAATTTAAAGGGTTAATGCTCGGTGAGTGTGAAATCTGTTCAGATTTACACCTCTTACTAATGAAACAATTATCAAAAATGCACCCCCATATCACTGAATATCGATAAAACAAAGACTTGGACATTCATGACTGAAACTTGCTGGACAAGTCAAGCATAGACTAAAGTTTATTTGTACCAAATATAGTTAGATTGCAGAAAGGATTGTGAATTTTAATTCCATCAGTGGCATTTCTTTGGGTCACCCTATACAAGTAGATTTTTAACAAAATGAACAGAAACGAATAAAAATCTGAATAGTAGTAAAATTTTAATTTCTTATAGATTGAAAGTTAACATTGCTATATCGGCTCAATTATAAGCATAGCCAAAATTATTTCTTGTAGCAGCAGTCATGAGGTAAAAGAGTGAGGGTTGCGTTATGTCGTTCATCTGGGATTGAACCCAGAGTATTCCGCTTACAAGATAGAATCTGGTTATTTTTGTGCGATGACGAGAGTTCACTTATGCAAATGAGCTTTGTTTTGCATGGGCGAATTCTCATTGAAATAACAGTAGAAACTTTCCTCCGGAGGCACGGTAAAATTGATATGACAAGTTGGGACAACGTCGAGTATTCAGCAAGAGAAAAAATTGAGTTGTCGTTTGTGTGTTACTCGATTGACAAGATTCGTTAATGCAGAAATGTTAATTACAATTTAAGAGTCAGGCTTAATTATTCATTTTTTAGTATGCGCATTTTCGAATACATTTCTATTCCAAAAAGTAATTTCCACAACTTGGAAAAAACAAACAAGTGTTCCATCATAAAATACATAATAGGCATAGATGTTATCTTGTAACATTGATCAATTGTTTGTTCTGATAGTTTAAGGTTTCTGTAGCAGTCATGAAAATTTACATTTCTTTCTTCTGGCGGAGAGCAGTCCCTCCAAGGCAGTTTGGTCACACTATGATCAATCAGACTCCAGGGTGTATTAATTTCTACCGAACCTTTGAAGAACTACTTCAAGACCCCTTGGAATGTAGAGAGCAATCCCAGTGAGCCTCCTGGCACCTACAAAGAAAGACGTCCTCTAACCTGCCTCTCCCCACTGGGAAGAAATACAGCTCTAAGAAAAGCGGCAGCAAAACTTTCTTACTTCCTTCACTATAACAGTCTGAACTTTCACCAACCAACGGTGTAGGTCACTTAAATAAATACATGTTGTTTATAAAAGGGCTGTGTTTTCCTTTCGTTTGACGACGTTTTTGTTACAAAATATTATAGGAGTTGGTCTTATAGTCAATGTGAACATTATCTCCTATATTCCCAGTTTCAGATTACAAAAGAACATTTTTTCTAATCCTGCATAATATCTTAACCATCAATACAGATTAACTTTCTTGACTTTCACTAGTGCTATCAGATCAGGCTGTCTGAAGATACCTGCTTCTTGACCAAAAATGCACCAAACATTGATGTTATTGTTTTTGCCCCTTTTTCAAAGCTAAATCATGATCTACAAAACCAAAAATAATATTTTTCCTCTACAAAACAAATCAAACTAGGCACCATAAATAAATACTTGAACATAAAAAAAGCATAAAAACTTTTACCAAAATAAACGGATTCGGCATTAAATAACGCAAAATAGGTTGCTGTACCGTAAAACCAACCAACCAAATTTCTTTACTTTCAACAAATGAAAGGAGACATTAAGATAGTCGATTACTAATTATCATAATTCAAAGAAATTTGATTATCCAAAATCAAAAATTAATTTTGATGATGTTTTTCAGCAGAGGTGGGGCAAGATTTTTACAGGAGTCGTTTTTCTTTTTGCCAGTTGACCACCTATGGAGGTGGAAATTCAAAGTCAGAAGTCTGCAATTTTGTCAGGAGTCTGCAAGTCTGAATAGACTTTAACAGACTCAGTAGTAGGATATTTTTTAGCCACTTCCTACTCTGAAATCACAATGAATTTTGATTCATATTCTGATTACCGATATGCTCGATTCTTCTGATCTTCAATACCAGTTTAGATTAATTGCAGCATTACTATGTATGAATAATCACATTACTTTTCAAAACCAGACCATTCCATAAAAACATAACAGACAACAAATAAATAACACTGAAAGCATTTTTCCTATAAAATACAGACACATAAATTACAAGAAAAAAAAAGTCAAATCTCGCAATATTGGTCAATTGTTTGTTCTGATCGTTTTCGTTAATGTTTTTCTTAGCACAGTTTCAGGTTTCCAAGTTACATGTTGTACAGAAGGGTTTATCTAATCTCACATCGTATGTCAACTTGAAATATAAACGTTGAGATTAACCCTTGTGAAATTAACTGATAAGAGATAAGTATTTAAGAAAAAAGAAAGAAAAAAAACGAGTACTTTGATTAGAGAACTATGCGGATTATGGACAGGATGTCACATGCAGACTAATATTTTGTGTTTAGTATCAATCTGATCAATATTTACTTGCATACAATCCATTAGAATTCTGGGCTAAATTTGTTTGTTATACAAACCACAGAACAAAAAACAAAATTTTGTTTTTCATAAGGTCGAAGAAACAAAATGAAATTAAAGAGTACTTTAATATTTAAGTGTTCATTAAAAAAAAAAAAAAAAATACATACGAAGTTATCTTTGATTTTCGAAGTCAGACCCAAATAGAATTTAAGCTAACAAATAAGAGTTTGTTTCTGACTAGAAAATTTTCAATTGTTATGTGCTATGTACAATAACATACTTAGCTATAATTTAAAACAATGTAGTTTGGCATAGATGACGGCCAATATGAAACATTTTTAAATAATCACCTAAAAATAAAAATCAGCAAGGGAGATAACTCATTTTAAATTGAAAAATGCCAGGAGTTTACTGCAAGTTTAAAATGTACAAACAAAAATTAACTAAAATGACTTTACTGTATCCCAAATAATGCCAGGTAGGTACAACTAGTGTTACATAATTACCCGTAACAAATCAATTTCATTGAATATTTAAGAGTTTGTTTTTGTTTTTAAGAATTGTCATTTTGGCAAATTAATAAAATTCCGGAATTCTGGTTAATTATTTCCTAGCTACTTGCAATGATTTATATTCTTACATGAAGTCTTCATTTTTTATCAATAATTACAATAGAAGATTTGACAATAAAATCAAAAAAGAAACGCATTTAACTCAGCATCATGAAAATTACAATAAGAAAATTTCACAAATCAAATAATTTTTTTAAAACCACAATCAATGTTTTCTTATGAAACAAGAAAATTCCTTTTCTTGTTTCATTGATTGTGGTTTTGTAGTTTTAAAATGTGCAAAGAGAAAACGTTAGCAAGCTACTTAATTGTTTGGGTATTATTCCGGAAAGATTAGTTCTAACGATTAAATAAAGTTCCTATAAAGATTAGCAAGCCATGTTGAATAGTTAAGAGAACAAATTAGGCTACATTACCGGAATCAAGACTTTTTCAGCAACTTACCTAAAAACAGAAAAGAAATAAAAATGAAAATACAAACATTAAATACAACAAAAAGTCTTCCATTATTCTGAAGGAGAAAAACATTCAGGCAATCATATAAAGCAAGAAAATGCATTATTTTTTATTTTTTTATTTTTTTAAACAATTTAAAATAAACCCTATCCTATTGGCAACAATGGCAAATGTATTGCTGTGCACAATTTTCTGGCAATACAGACTTCAGACAGTCTTGCAAGATGCATCCGATCTCGCATAGAATGCAATACCTCAAATTGTAGCTCTAAAAGATTAATCATATATCCTATCTATCATGAAGGGCCCTCATATGGTTTCGGAAATAGAAGTAAAAATTCACTTTCCAGAAAATTGCATGATATGCGAATATATATTGTACTCGTTCACAAAATGAAAAGTTTCTTCTGTTAACTGATATCTGTGTCATGAGCGATAAAACCCAGATCAAATGTGGAACTGATTAAGTTACTGAGCGAAAATGTATTTTCCACATTAAAAGCAACTATATAATATTAAAACTGATACTCTTGCTTGGTTGATCATTCGCACAGTGAATGTATTAGAAGGGGTAAATGAGACGAGAAGTGATGGGAGGAGGAGGAGGAGGAGGATGTATAAAACACAAATGTTGCATAACTTGTGCATTTAATCCCTGTACAGGGCAGTACATTTTCATTTTATCTTCAATCACACCTCAAAATAAATTTCTCCATTATATAGATTAAGTTGAGGCCAAAGGCAGCAAAATATTAAAGTTTGTTAATAATAGTAATAAATATAAAAATCTTATATGGTGCGTTCATTTTTTCTTTTACAATAAGTTTCAATAAACACAGGAGATTCTATTTTTCATGTGTATTTTAAGAAAAGCAAATATTTTGTATACCTCCCCTTTTCTTAAAACACACAACACGAAAAATAGAATCTTCTGTGTTTATTGAAACGTATTGTAAAAAAAAAAAAAAAAAAAAAAACGCACCCTATAAGATTTATTTTATTATGCATTCTGCTCTCATGGGGAGGCAAGTAAATAGTGACACAAAAAAATTTTAGAACGAGAATTCTACAATGTTTCGTTGGATTATTAAAAAAGTTTTGTACATAAAAAAAACGCATCTTACATTAAAAATATTAAACAAATATTTCTTTAAATAAATCTTTCCATGTATTAAAAAAGCGAGTTTTTGAAAAACACATTTTTAAAAAAATAAGAAAAACATTTAAAATTATCTAAATTTAAAAAAGATTTATTTTATGAACATTCTTAAATTATCCCAAGTAGCCTTTACATTTATTAAAAGTTGATTTTCTACGTTTTTGTTAATTTTACTCTCAATATTTTTAATTTTGTAAAAAAATCCACTAAACTTGTGATCAATATTGGTTTTTATTATGAAAATAGTGGTGATGGCCGGGGGGGGGGGGGTCACATGCTTTGCTTTTAGGTGTTTTCTGTGCATTAAACCATGGCATTGATTAGTTGAGAAATATCACATTCTTTATTCTTTGTAATTTCTTCCTTATAAATACATTGCTGCATTATAATTAGGATTAAACTGTCATTTTTTAACCGTTTATCACACTGGTTTTATAAGAAATAAAAAGGAAATGAAAAGCAAAAAAAAAAAAAAAAAAAAAACAAAGTCCTATTTTTCTACAAAAAAGGAGACAGTAAAAAGACTAAAACCGAGCCAATCACATCTTATCATAAATTATCTACTTTAATATCTACTCAAAACGAAAAAGTAAACATTTTACTTGGTCGTACTTAGAAGATTTGACCTTCAGATAAGAGCAACAGAAAAACTCCACCCATGATAAAATGGTTAGCAGAAGAAACTCTTGAATGTCTCTTGTAAACACAAGTACACTAGGCGAACAATGGACAGAAATAAGTTGTTGAACACTTGTAAAAATGTTTCAATATACTTATGATGCTTACATTTTACTTCTATTTTATTTTCTCACAAAATCGACTAATACTTAGAAAATACGTTTTTAAACATGAAATGTAGAAAAAGTAAAATAAAACCCAGATTAAAAAGGTGGATAAAAGTATTTTAATACATTTATTTTATACTTGCCAAGTTAACAAAATAAGTCCAAACCTGTCGTATATTTTTAAGACACTGCTGAGAAAAGGAATTATGTACATTATGGAGACACCATCTTGAATAAACACTATTCGATGTGTTTGTGCTAATACGAGGTAATAACAAGTTGCGACGAATATAAATAGGACCTTTTACTGTCCGAGATATATATACTATGGATCCAGGAGTAAACCTTAAAAGCAAACAAAGTATGAAAGCAAAACAGAAAATTGTGGTAACTTTTTTGTCGTAGTCGCAAAAGAAACAAAAGCCATTTTTTGTTTTTGCATTGTAAAGTATTTTTCTCATTGAGATATAAATAGAAGCGGTTATGTATGGAAACATGATAGAATATACAGGGTTCGGAGAGTGGTTCTAATACATGAGAGGTTGAAATTCTTCTACAGATGTATATAAGGAGTAAAACATTTGGACTTGTTCAGAATTTGTTAGCTCTGCATAAACCATGAAGTAGTTAGAGCTTAGAAAAGCAATTCTTAACTGAAATTAAAAATTGTCCAACGCTACAAATTTTACACAGGAGTCAGGAAAACAGACAAAACCATCTCAAACTTTTTAACAGATTTGAAATATTTATCTGAGAACAAACTATGGTTCCGCCTGAGAAACAATGCTAAAAGATAATATTGTGTAAAATAAACAATGTAAATATCTATAAAAAAATAAAAAATAAAATTTTTTAAACAAATTTTAATTTTTAAAAAAAAGTTATTTGAAAGGGAATTGACTTTGGAGATTGCCCAAGGGATAAAGTTGGTTCATTGATTTAGGTGACTAGAACCAATCAGGTGGAGGCAAAGAGAATGTGGTACACTAATGGGAGTGTTTGGAACAACAAAAAAACAAATGACACGCATGGGGTGACAAATCTTATTGTAGGGAGGGGGGGGGGGGAGTGCCTTCAAACAAAATGCTACTACTGTTTGAAAACAGGACATTTGATTTTTGTTACAAATCGAAAGAGCTGCTGACATTTGAGCATCAATTTTTGGTGTTCATTTAATAAAAATATTTTTAATCTTAAACCCTTAAATGCTTTGTTATATTTGTTTGAAAAAAAAAAATGTTATTATCGAAGATACTGATTACCTATTTAGTATGTGTGCTGATGCAACATCATACTAATACCTACACTTGCGAACAGGCTTGTTGCAAATGTGAAAGAAGTTGCAGTTTAACACATTTTCATTGAATATTATATTAAATAGGCATTTTATTGGAATATGTCATATTTAAAACAAAAAGCATTTTAGGGTTAATTCATAGAATCCTGAAAATTACCAAAAATATATAAATTATTACTAGTGGAGTAAGATTTCTTGGGTCTGAGTCGGCCCTTTTAAAATTTCAGGAGTTGGAATCAGAGTCAAGTGTTTGGGCTATCAACTACACAGCCCTGAAAGAAAAAGAAAAAAAATACACCTTATACACACAAGACATGTGCACAAAAATCAAACACCATCCACGGAAATGAGAAAGACAACAGAAAAGAACACTCCTTTGACACACCAAAACAATCATACCAGAAAGCACAAAATCAACCAACATAGACACACCAAAAAGCAGACATCATGCGCACACATTTGCTCTTAACTGAGAAAATATCACTTGAGAATTTATTTTAAACCACCATAAGAGCATGGAATAAGTGTTCTTCTTGTATTCAAGAACAAATGCGAGTCTCTTTGGGAAGGTACTAATTAGATCAATTGACACAAGTGAGCAACTTCATCATTTTCTTTTCTCTCTCTTGACTGAATATTTAATATAATGATGACCAGCTTTGGAACAACGTGTATATGAATGCACTCAATAAAAATAAACAATCACATTTTCTAGTAAACAAATGGATATACCAGAACAAACTACACATTGAAAATCATCAAAATATGCAAACTGCTCAGATGACATAGGAAAAATAATTTAATATAACTATGTAAATAGAGATTTTGTCCGTCTGTCCGTTAATTCTGCATTGCAGAATTTGTCTCATTTCGCAATATCAGATCTTAACTACTTTTAGACATGAAGAATATTGCATTAATAGTAAATAATCAGTCTACTTCTGCTCTTCGCTAAAATCTTTGAATCCTTATTCAATCTAGCGATAGTCCGGCACCTCGTTAATGCTAAACTTTTTTCTGACCATTAGCATGGATTTAGGCAAGCACTGTCTACTACTCTATATCCTAACGGGCATCTCTGAATGCATATACCATACACTCGACAAGACAGGTGAAGCTAGGGCTGTAGCATTTGATATATATATAAAGACTTTGACAAAGTCTGGCATAAAGGTCTTCTCATAAAAATTAATTCATATATTACTGGATGAATATTTAATAGAATTAGATCCTTCCTATCCAAAAGAAAGATCCAGGTTGTCCTCGATAGCCGATCATCCAAACAACATGACATAAATGCAGGTGTACTGCAGGGATCGATCGTTGGACCTTTATTGTTCCTGATTTTCATAAACGACCCCACTGATGACATTGTGCCTGAGATGTGTATATTTGCTGACGACACCACTCTCTACTCTCGTCATGTGCGTAAATGGATGCGCACATAACCGAGGCAATGACTGAATCCTTAGAATGTGGCCTCCAGTCTGTAGTAGAATGGGGTCATAAATGGATGGTAACATTTAATGCTGCTAAGACAAAGCTCCTTTCTTTCAACAACTACAGGAAACCTCTTCAACCAACGATTGCTATGGCAAATAACACTACCCGAGATTCCAATGCAACATGAATAGAAGACATTGCCAAGGCTGCTGCAAAGGTGGCTCCCTCTACCGAGCTAGAAAACTTCTCATACCTGACAATATCCTATATCTCTACAAAGCCACCATCCGCCCATGCATGGAATATTTTTGTCACATTTGGGCCAGTGCACCATCCACCAGTATTTCCCTCTTAGACAAGGTCCAAAAAAAAAAAAGTATCTAATCTAATAGGTCACTCACTATCACCAAGCTCCAGCCCATGTCTCATTGCTGCAATGTTGCACCCTTGTGCTTATTTTACAAGTACTTCAATGGAATGCGATCCGATGAACTTGCTGCTCTAGTGCCTCCCCCCCCCCCTCGACATAAATTCACTCAACCAACCCAACAATCAGATAAATCCCATCCATTCACTGTGGAGGTACCCAGATGCCGGAGAGCCTTTTACTCCAAAAGCTTCTTTCCCTGAGCTGCCAGTCTTTGGAACACCCTCTATGCTCCCCCGACAGGCAAAAATTTGAAACTAATGTGAACAAGTATCTCACTGCACAGCTCACAATTTAGGATGACCCCCTAAACTTTCACCCTAATTCTCAGTAGCCTATTTGGTCTACAATGGCAACATGCCTTGTTTGGGGTGAACTAAGTTAAAAAAAAAAAATAATAATAAATTCCCAACAAATAAAGTGGATACCAGAACCGAAAATTGAAACCGAAACCATGAGATCTTCTGAGGTTCAACCAACTGACCTTGGACTTTCTTATGGAGATTAAAACATTATCTTAATAAAATAATTATAGCTTTGGCATGATGTTATAGAATTATGATTTCCGTCATGTTTCAAAACAGGAATTCACACAAAAGCGATAATAAAAAAAAAATAAATGAATGGGTAAACATTATCAATTATTTAATAGTCCAAAAAAATGATTGCTTTAACTACATATTGGCGTTTAAAATAATATTCAATATATTAAAATTAATGGGTCCTACGGTTATATTAATTCTAGTTTTCCAAATGAAAAAAAAATGCTCACCATATAACTTATATTGAGAATGCATATGTCCTATTAGAATTTGATTATTTAGATAGCATTGTATTGTTGGGTTTATATCATTAACCCTATTTGTGAATTATTAAATGGATAAAAATCTACAATGACGAATTACAGGAAAGGAAATTTTATTTATTTTTATTCTTCATAGCCATTGTAATTGAAGACTGTTAAAGTGATGTTTTCCATTAGTTTGTAGCCGCACATCTATTTGACGGTCATTATGCCAAAGCCGTTCTGATCTGCAATGGTTTCAGGATAATAACCCTGCCATGATCAGGTGGATATGTAGCTGCAAACTGTAGGTTTGGTTGTTTTGTTTTACAGCATATCAACCCTTTTCGGGTTATTTAATGCTAAATCCGGTTATTTTGGTAACAGTTTTTATGCTTCAAGTTCTTTATTTGTTCATGGTGTTTGGTTGAGTGAAAGGGGGGAAAGGAGGAAGAGATGGAATGAGGAGGGAATAAAGAAGTAAAAATTGTTTTTGTTTTTTTTGGGGGGAGGGGGGTGCAGAACATGATTGAGTTTTGCAAAGAGGAAAAAAAAAAAAAAAAAAAAAATCAATGTTTCGTGCATTTTGGGTCAGGACGCTGATATCTTCGTACAACCTGATCTGGTAGCACGAGATGCAAACTGGAGGAAAGGCTCCCTTCAACCATGCTTCATTATAAACTTGGTATTGGTGGGTTTATGGATGCCTTACGCACTCAGCGTCTCAGGTGGTTTGGTCATGTATCATGTGCTGCCTCTTGCATCAACTCTATAACACACCTGGATATCCCATACACTAGGGAGCGTGATATACAGAGGAAGACCTGCAACATGACTGATTGGATCGAACTGCATGAAGATCAGGCAGGAGATATTGCCTGGTGTTGCCCACCCCAGAGTCCAAGACTCTCCCAGTACCTTTGTGAATGCAAGAGTTTTCTATGTTAGCCGGTTAAAATTCAGGAAGGGGACATTTTGTCTTCAGCACCATCCTCTTCCGGAAGACATGCGAACGAGGAACTGTCTTGCCTCAACACCGCCTGCTTGCTCAGAAGCGGTCTTTTTTTTCAAATCAGCCAGCATGGGATTCGGACGTCCGATGAGCTTGCGTTAGACGTTGGTCATTCTGGGACAAGTAGCTTAATAAAATAGAGGTAAGCAACGCATAGTTCTCTGAACCGATTTAAGTTTTCGCTTTCTTTCAATTTTCTTTGTTTTGTTTTTTAGAACATGTTTGTAAGACTGATTTATTTCCTGTATTTACAGTTTTACGGTGAGAAAAAAGGGGGTTATATTTAACGTTGGCCACGTGCGCGCATAATAAATACATTCGCCTGTATTACTAGTCTTCCGAGATTTTTTTGCCCCAGATTGCTTGCTGTTAAAACCTGATGACAAACTGCTATTTTTATGCATAATGGGACAGAAAACCCTGTTCATATATTTCCCAACATCAGCACCATATATGTTATAGACATGTAGGTATTTTATGTGTTATCTGATTCCATAGTGTGCCTAACTATTATGCCATGCATATCCTATTTTAAGAGTAGAAATAAGCTTGTAAAGAATATACTATTAGCTTTGGTAATATATATCTATACGATTGCCTCCACATGGTCAACTTTAATGGCAACAGAGTTTTATTTTATTATTTATCAAATAAAAGTTTATTGGCGAATCATATACACAGAATGTACTACAAATAACTTTAAAAACGATTTTTAATATATTTAAATTTAAAAGTTAATTAAGTATATATCAATTTGTAAAAGTAACTTTGACTACTTAAATGCGAGATAGAATTTTTTTATTTAAAAAAAAAAAAAAAAATCTATCGAGTCAGAAAAAAATGAATACGTTTTGCACCAGTTTTTTCTATAAAGAAATAAAAAAAATTAAAATAAATACATTCTTCAGTTACAAAGAAACAAATATAAAAGATTTGATTTTTAAAAAATTAATAGTTCTAAATTAATTACATCATTAATGTGCATTTCAATTTAAATTTTAAAGACTAATTTCAAGTTCAGAGAAATGATTTACGAAAGTATAAATGAATCAAACACACAAATATGTTTAAACAAAATCAACAAAATCTTAAGAAACACTCAAATTCCCCAGTTTCATACAGTTTCCATAAGTTAATTTTATCTACTAATTCCTTCATTGACAAGAAAAATAAATAAACAGCCCATAAATTATGTGTTACTGTTTTCAGCAAAAATATAATCAAAAAATGGTTTGTTTCTGATATAAATTACTATAAACATCATTAAAAGGATGGTTTCGTTTTTGTTTTGTTTAAGTAGCTGTAATTTCGAATTTATTTTCAGCTGATCTGGGAATATTTACTATTAAATAAAAATAACTCGAAAATGAACAAGAATTCTGATCTCGTTTAAAATAGATATTGATTTAGTGTTTGTTTCACAGCACATAAATTAAGTAATTTAATGCCTAGTGTAAACAATGCATTGAAGATGAATTCTCATAGTACACATACCTGTTGGTAAAGTGGGGACGGGGTAGAGATATACATACATACCCCATCCAAACATCGATTATTAGCCACACTTTTTGGATTGGATTCCTAACAATCTATTAGCGGATGACTATGAAACCAAAAGTTTCGTTCATATCCAGTCTATTATTTTAAAAAATAT
>OY744530.1:73149177-73184177 GCA_963556195.1 Sepiola atlantica
TTATATTTTAGTAATAAATTACGAGCAAGTAATAATAGGGAGTTACTTTCCAATCACTCTGCAATATATATATATATATATATATATATATATATATATATATATAGCAAGCCTATTAAATTCATGCTATTGTAAAAACTAAATCTATACTAAACCTTGTAAATAAATGCGTTTTGTGTTGTAACACTGCATAAACTTCATTTAAGATTTTTTATTATAAAACAAGATAGTAAAACGCTGACTAAAAATGTTGAGCATAGATAGAGGATTGCCAGTGATTGGGTATTAATTCACCAACAAATGCATCATTGTGAAGTAAAATAGAAAAACTAAAGCAAAAGTTTGACGTGCGTGCGTGCGTGTGCGCACACACACACCTTTTGATAAAAATAGATAGACAGGCTCTAATCACTTATATGTATTAGCTTTTATATTTTGATTCCAAGAAAAATTAAAAACATTCAAATCAGAGAAATGTAACTTTTTTCTTTATTTTTTTTTTTATTTCAAAGTACATTTATATTATCCTTATGCCAAACTCGACACACGCACAATTTAAAGTATTCTTTACAAGTTGAACTTCAATAATTACTTTGGATACTTTTTTTTTCTTTTAAGGAACTAATAATTAGATGAATTATCGTTTGATAATATTAGAATAATTTTACAATCACATTTTTTAAAACTCTTCAAAATGTACTAGTCTAATAAATCTCTTTGGATGCAAGACGGCATGAGGGGAGAGCAATCAGAATTGATCTACTCGCATCACAAAACATCTTTATAGGAAAATAAAAACGAGAGATTATCTCCCTTGAATTAAATCCACACCATATGAGGAAAAATAATTATATTGAATTCTTTTTTCTTAATGATCACATTGTTATAGAAAAAATAATTCAATTCACATAATTAAAAAAAATAAACTAATGAATTGAGCCTAACAGGAGAAAAAATAAGTCAGAATTTAAAAAGTGGTAAACAGTGATTGTGTATTTCTGTTTTATAAACAGTACACGGTTTGGGTGATAATACTTTTATATACTGGGCTTCTAATTAGTCGTGAGGGGGGGGGGGGTAGAGCATATAAACCATTTTCGATTTATTTAATGCCAACTTAAGTCATTTTGATAAATGTTCTTCATATTTTTAAATATTCATTAATGGTGTAATTCTTTTAATGCAGTAATGATTAAATATTAAGAAATGGGCCCAACTTTTGCATTTATTATATATACAAGGTGGCCCAAAAGTAGGTTTACAGTTATTAAACTATTTTTTATATGGTTGAAGTTACTTGCTAATTACAAGCAATATAACTTCAAATATTAAATGATAACTGTAAACCTACTTTTGGGCCACCCTGTATATAAAAATGATATATATATATATATATATATATATATATATGTGGGTGTGTGTTACTAAAGTTTTTGAAGCGTCGTTAGAAGATATATTTGAAATTTTTTTTGAGTAACCAGTTAACAGACGCGTGAATTTATATCAATAAATTAATTTAATCATTTTTTTTATATTTAATAAATCCGAATTTTCGGTTTAAAATATTTTAAAAAAAAATTAAAAAAATGATTAAATTCATTGATATAAATCCACGCGTCTTAACTGGTTTTCAAAATATTTTTCATATATGTATATATATATATTAAATGATATTAACATTTTTCATTAGGTTGGATTATTAATTCCATAATTATAATATAAGTTCTTTTAAGTTTAATTCTTTTCAACTGTTTAATAGACAAAATGTGTATAAAATAGAAAGGGAAGCAACTCTGTCGAAACTTGACTCACAAAGACAGGGATTAATGGGTGTAATGGAATTGATCAAAACTGGAATCGAATTTCAATTCTCTCTTCCTTTCAACTTGGCTTTTTTACACACCATTCTATCAGATATTCACTTTCTCTTGGCATCACTAACACATGATAAATGACTCTTGGGTCCGTTTAGATAATCGACTGACAGAAACCTATAACAGGCACTTGCCTTTTATTATTTGAGAGATGCCTCATCAGACGGTTTGCACATTCTAGTAGCCAGAGTTAAATACTCAAAATTTACAAGGGAAAAACATGTGCTTTTTATAGCCTCTGTACGAAACCATTTCCAGTGGTGAGGGAAAACGAGAAAGCAAATAGACAATCCCCACCGCCTGAAATGAATTTGAAAAGAAATCTTTCACTCTAAATAAAAAGTCAACAGTAGATCTTTTTTCTTTATGTCATCAGAAATGATAAATTACACATGAAAAATTAAATTACTGAGGTAAGTCTATGATTTTATTTGAATCAGTGAAATCACTGGCAAAGTATTATTTAACCCCTCCCCAGCATCTTTAATGGACGTTGCAAACTATATATATATATAAGATACGTATCTATCTATCTATCTATCTATCTATCTCACACACACACACACACACACTTTATTTTTATAATTTTTAAGTTGTTTTTTATGAACCGATCATTCTGAATTTTGGAATATATATGCTAGGCAACACAGTGAGTAATATGGACACATTATTTCTTTTTATAAACTTTACCATTTAGGTGGTATGGCCACCCAAACTCGCACCCACTCTCAAAATAACTTCAAATAAATTAGATATAAAAAATTTAGAAAAAAGAATCACTCTACATCAAATTTAGTTATATTAAGTAATACATACTTAAAAGGATCGGTACACACGTGAGCGTCAATAATATGTATGT
This sequence comes from Sepiola atlantica, assembly GCA_963556195.1. Classification (NCBI taxonomy): domain Eukaryota; kingdom Metazoa; phylum Mollusca; class Cephalopoda; order Sepiida; family Sepiolidae; genus Sepiola; species Sepiola atlantica. The sequence continues at coordinate 73,151,911 of OY744530.1, forward strand.
GTTAGGCAAAATTCTAAACTACTGAATTTATTATGAATTATGGAATATGTATTCTAGGGAATAGGATGAGTAACATGGGAACATTATTTTTGTAAACTTTATCATTCGAGAGGGGGGGGGGCACCGAAACTGTACCATACTCTTCAAAGAAAGAAAAACATTAAAATAATGCTATATTTATTGCTTATACCCATCACGGGACGAGTATTTTTCTAGCATATCTATAATTATTATACTAAAGCAGAATTAGTCAAAGTTTGTTTCCCCCTAAGACTTGCGATATACGTTAATGACAAAAATTGCTAAAAATATTCCTCAGTTCTTAGATGTTTAGAGAAAGATATTTTTTCTAATGAGGCATAATTTGTAATTAACTGAACAAGTCACTCATCTCTCACTTAGCTATCTATGTATTTTCAGCCTCTCTGTGTGTTGATTATACCACTGATACTTTTTCATGTCTGAGCATCTAAAGAACAAGTGACTCGGTTTTCAGCTAATTTACATAGTGTGTCCATCAATATGTATGCAAATTAAACAGTAAGATAACAGGTCTCGACTTCTATGTTATCCATAAAGATAAGTAAAAAGACTTATATTTAGTTACGCAAGAAGACTTTTAGATATATCACAGTTTATGAATTTCTAAAATCAAATCAAAGTCGAACAAATAGTGGTAGTCAGCCATGGGTAAGATAATATATATAATCTAAAGAAGCTTTGAGTCATTTTAAACAAAGAAAGAAAATGCAGTTTAAATTCCATGGAATACTAACTAAATCCAAAAATATCACAGACTTAGCACTTGCATAAGACGACTTACTGCTGGAAAATTTACAGATACAAAAGGGGATTCAAGTATATAACATTGAAAATAAAAAAAAATTAAAAAAAGGACCTTAACTCGAATTGTGCAATATTAAAACGGGGATCATCAGTTGTTTACCATGTAACTGTTTCAGAGATTTAAAAAACAGAACAGTTAAAAATTCATGGCTCTCCAGTGGTACTGATCAAATGACCACTTCCCCAATAATCAAATGTAGAAACAACTCGTATATATATTAATTAAATAAGACAAAGTAAATAAATAATAAAACATTACCCTTAAGAGTACAATGTGATATGGTAATTTGCATATCAAATAATACTAATTATAACAATACTATTAAAACATTACACTTAAGAACCATTCTGTGATATAGTAGTTAGCATATAAAATTATATAGAAAGAAAAGATGCATAATAAATTAAATTTAAAAAAAAAAAAAAAAAAAAAAGCAAGCTTAAGTACGTATATATATATATATATATATAACAGACATTCTAGCTGCTCGAGTGTTATTGTATTTTTTGTTTTGCTTTTGCAAAAGACATGTGGGTAAATACATCTGGAGAGAGATTAGAAGATAGCGACCAAGTTCTTGAGGGAAGACATGATAGAGAAAAAAAGAGCAGCTCATATGGAATGCGAGTCTGACTCTTCCCATATGACTAATATGGTGTGATTTCTGTTCTTATATTAAGTCTTCGTTTATCCTTTATTCCTCTTAATTTTTTTACATACATAAGAAAGGATGCTACATGTCACGTGCTGATGTCAATTTTTTCACGAGTTCAGATTTTGACAAATTTATCACTCATGACAAAACATCACCTCAGCCCCATAACATTCTGAAACCTAAAATGCTATATTCGAAATCTCAAGCGAATGTATTGTTTTTCCTACTGTTTTTTTTTTATCTCAAGCGGTATCTGCTTAAATTTTTTTTTTTTTTTAGAGAAAAAAAAAGTACTTATACAGAGATAGATAATCTTACTCTCTTAAGAGCATTTTTAATGAAAAACTAGTATTATTCATAGATGAACGAGAATTTTAAAAAAGCCCCTTGAAAATATTGTATAGATACTAAAGTGGCGATTATGTGAACTTTTACTAGGTTCTGGTGATATCTGAGCTTCAAATTTGACATAAATTTCATATTGGAAAAACAATTTTCTTTTTTTTTTAGTAAGGAAACTATTTTTGTGAAATGAGTACATACATAAACTAAAAATGAAGAGGATTTGTAATATGATGATCTACGTTGAAACTATAAAATAACTTCAAGAAGATTCAAAATAAAATATTTAAAAAACTTTATTAAATTACATCTGAAATCCTGGGATAACTCTGAACAGTTTCATTACTGATTATTAGACTGGACTAATGTTCAGGAGAGCTGACTTAAGTCTGATTTTCAGAAGTGCTTGTTTGTCTTTCTCTACCCTCTGTTATATTTGAAATTAATCTTTTACTGGGGAACGCCAGGTATCATTGCTGGTATTTGTGCTTGTTAGTTCGTTTGATGAATCGATTCAGTCTTTTCAACAAAAGAAAATAGAAAAAAATACAAAAAAACTACTTAATGCCACACTTGAGGTGATGGAAGACATTACTTTTAGAGTTTCTGTATTTGGAGGAGAAACAGCGCTAATGCTAACCTACCATTAAGGAGAACATTTGGCAGAGATTAAAGAGGCCCCAGGGTAGTTAGTCTGACATTTTGCAATTTTGCTCAAGGATGTTGCTTGTGTCTTCAGTGGTGCCACACATCTCTCAGACAGGGAACAATATCTATAGTCATTCACAGGAGCACGTTTCTGTATTTTAAACATGTTCTCTTCGCTGCCAACCCAAAAGTCTTTAACAAATCACTTGTTTTTATCTACTTTTAGTGTAAATAACCACTTAGTAACAAATCAGATATTTTATTCAAGTAATCTGTAAACAAACCACTACATATTAAGTTACATCTATACAATATTGGTTCTTATCGGGATCGCCCAAATTAAGCAACATTGAATTGGGTCAGTATTTAGATAGGTAACTGCTTGGGAATACCAGGTTCCATAAGTCTGAAAGTGTAAGTGGCTGTGTAAAGTTACTTTCTCTCACACCTTTTGGGAAAAATAGAAATCAGTCTTTCATCATCCTAGATATGAGTATAGACTAGACTTTCAAGCCTTGGTAGAGCAACGAGTCGCTATTTACTAGATTCCCCCTCCCCCCACGAGATTAAAATAAAACCGACCTTGTAATTAATTATGTATGTAAAATCCAGCTCCCACCACAAAAGGGGAGGGTACTCTTAATGAGAAAAGATTTTAATTGCCCCAGTCGAGAATGATTTCTCTTTTTACTGAGGACATAACAGATATCAGATAACAGTATAGGAGAAAGAAAACTCCCAAATAACACCAGTCCTTATTTACTTATTCTAGCATTGTATCTGGTAATCTTGAATTGCTTCCTTGCCACTGAAGTTCAGCAATTTCAAGTCAGAAGAAATGTGGTTATAAATTGTGCAACCACCCTTTCAGATGGCATCCATTGTTTCTAAAGATGGAAGAATGACAAGAAAAACACTCTCCAACTTACAAAATATTAAGTGTTTCTTTTCCTTAAATTAATCAAAACAAAAACTAATTGTACATTACTGAAAGGCATGAAAAAAGCATAAAGTCGGTCGGATTTTCACTTTAGACATAAATAGCAGTGCTTAAAATTATTACATAACAAGGGCCATTGTTTGAATGGAAAGTTTGAGTAACACCTTAAGGGTCATAGGTGATCCCAGAGCGAAAGTCACCGAGACCACATGACTTCCGGATGGAGATTTGTCTCTAGTCTGGTTATATTTCAAGAAAGGAAGACATGTCAAATAGGGGTGGGCGGACGTGTACAATGTTAACTAGGTGTAGCGAAACAAGCTATCTCTCTCATGCATACACAAGTGGCCCGTCTGATTTTTCTGTGACTTTGTAATAAACCATTTTTTTAATAAATTAACGTTGGCGTCTGAGTGATTATCAGCAAACGATTTAGAACCTAGGTTCTTGACAGGTGTATAATGGTTTATATATACACCAGCAAATGAAAGCATGAAAATTTATATTTTAAAAAAAATAAAAAAAATAAAAAAAAAAATGCTTCCAAAGCGCCTCTATTAAAAAAAAAAAAAAAAAAAAAAAAAAATAGAAAAAAAAAAATAACCACTTCATAGACAATATATATCCGAAAAATTTTTTTCAAAGAATCTGTAAAACCATTGTTCCTATTCATTTCACCAATAATATCTTCATGGAATTTCCATCATATAAAGCTGGTAATCTATTAATGTTTACATTTGTGAAAATTTCAAATCAGCTTCTGACGTTTGTCCTCTCCACTTATAAATAGAATGCAATGGAGGCAAGTGTTTTTTGATTTATCTTAGGAGTGCTTTAAAAGTTGATAAAAACGTCCTCTCTTATCTATTCAGTATAGAAGTGGATAGAGAGCCACAATATTACTAGAGCTCTAAGTTGAGACGGATATATGAGGCTCAGAATTAACAAACCCTCTAAGGTTTCCCAACAACCGACAGGAAATTTTTAGATTGTAAACAAAGCTGAAATCCCAGTAGTCGCCACAGAGGGTCAGCTTAAATCTCCAAAATTACAGCACTTCATTTATTTTAGTTTTATTAAAAGCAAGTATATATATATATATATATATATAAATGAATAAAATGTTAGGTTTTTTTTTTCATTCATCACTCCTATATTATAATCAAAACAGGTTACTGTTATGTAAATCAATAATACAACATAAAATCTTGATATTCTGTACATATAGTGGTGATAAACGATTAAGATAGAATCTTGACTGCCTAATTGGCATAACTATTTTTAAAACCATTCATAGTTAATTAATGTTTAGTTTTATTAATTTGGAATTGCATCAGCTTATGTTTGCTATCTATATGCAATAGTTTAGCCTATATTAACAGTAATTAAAGTTATTTAATAAATAAATCGGAAAAATAACTAAAACACCCTAAGTTTTAAATCTATGCACTCGCTGACGACCTTACTAAAGGTTGCGGATTGCAGAAGCGAGAAGAGAATGGGGGAGTGGGAGAGAGAGTATTTATTTACTCCTCTCCAGGAGTTAGGCACAAGGCCAGTTTTATCTAACTCCCACAAGTAAGATGTGACCAAAGGTCGGGTCGGGAAAGTGGGGTTTGAAAAGCCAGCACCCAAGAGGTGAGCACTCTGGCCATTAAAAATTGCCTGGGCAGCCCCGTCGGCATTCCCTGGTAGGAGCGCCTCAGGCAGTAAGCAATAAACTTACTCTTCTCCAAAGAGGGGATGCGAAGCCTGTGAGGGTGGACCTCCTAGAACTGCACAGAACAGACCCTTAGACAGGCATAAATCAAGCCCCGAAGGCCAAGACAATATCAGTCTATGAGGTGCAGTATCCATCGGAACAGATACTACACTTTGATCTTAGCCAAAAGACCAAGCTCGCTCACTCTCTCATATATATATATCTCTGCCCTCTTTCTCTCGTCCTTTTTTTTGCAGTTTTTACATTTTCCATGAAAAATAAGTAAATAACATGTTTTATTAATTAAGTTAATGCCTAATTTATAAATTTTAAAAGTTTAGTTGCACTGTGATCTGTTCAGATTACAAAAAATAGAGATTCATATTTTGGTATGATTGTAGATTAACATCCTCCACTAACGCGCCCCCCCCCCAAAAAAAATAATAAAATTATTCTTCCTTTTTTAACTTGAAACACAAAAAAATTTTAGAATTTAAAGTGGGGTAAAAATTTTCGTATATAAATTCACTTTTTTGGGCCAGTTTTAGGGCAGATAATTTAATTCTTTTTTGTTATGGGAGTTAAATCCGCTGCGTTTTTTTTTTGGAGGGGAGGGGGACTGCTACTTTTATAGGAGATTACATTTGGTTTTATGACCGTGCCACTCAGATTTAGGGTTAGTGGTAAAAATTTTGTTAAGTTCCCTAAAAATACAATGACCCAGAAATGTGGTAACATTTTATGATATATATATATATATATATAACTAATCCCTCACTATAAATTCTAAATTATGTGTTTTTCTTTTTTTCCGTTTTCCACACATAATCACCTAAAAAAGCAGAATGTCATTTTTTTTTTATCTGCAAATTTACCCATATTTATTTTTTTTTTAAATCTTATACTTTTTTTTTTTTTTTTTACTATACGTCCCTTTTTTATTTTAATCAACTGATTTTACTTTCCGGTGAAAATTAAATAACTTTAAAATGATCTGACTAATTAAATATCTCATTTCTATGGTATAAATAAAAAATATTGAAAGTTTGGATATTATTGCAGATTACCCCCCACCCATCTCCCGATAAAATGAGATTCTACTTTTTCAGATGATTACGTGTGAATACCCTAAAAAACCTGGCAGAAAGAGAAACAAAAATACTTTAAAATTTAGAGTGGGGGATCAGTTTAGCATATAAATTTAACGTAAAATAATCCTCTATTTTCGTGCCATTCTAAGGTTTTATGAAAGTTTACCATTTTTTTTTTTTTGCCATTGGAGATGAATTCTGTGCGTTTTTTTTTGGGGGGGGGCCTTTTTGTGGCGATTACGTGTGGTTTCACGACCTTGCCAGTCGAACTTAGGGTTAGTGTTTAAAACATTAACTGTCCTAAATCTTCTAAAATAACCCTAAAAAGAATCTTATTTTTAAGGTGGTAATTTATTCACTAAAGTTTGTTAAAATGATAGAATTCTCTTGAGTAAAACCATTTTTTTTAATTAACGCCCCCCCCCCATTGCTGTCCGGAGGGTAGGTAAGTTTTGCTAACACACACACGTCAGCTGGATTTAAACTTAAATGGCACTGCAGCTGACAGATCAATATCTGATTCTACTTAACATACACCATCATTCAATGAAAGATGCTAATAACAAAAAAAAATTTAATTCGATTTTTATTTCTTTACAAAAAATGTTCCGAGCAGAATAAATTTTATTTGCAGAGAATACATCTTTCTTTTCAGCAGCAAATGTAAATAACAGACTTCTATTGTCAGAAAATTTTGTTACTAATAGTAATTAGTAATACATTTTTAAACAGTTTGTCTAGAATCCTTATTTCAATTTTTATCAAAATCCCATACATAAGTTGGAAGGGGGAGAGAGAGGGGGAAGAGGGATAGAGGGGGAAAGAGAGAGAGAGGGGGGAAAGAGAGAGAGAGAGGGGGGGGAGAGAGAGAGAGAGGGGGGGAAAGAGAGAGAGAGAGGGGGGAAAGAGAGAGAGAGAGGGGGGAAAGGAGAGAGAGAGAGGGGGGAAAGGAGAGAGAGAGAGGGGGGAAAGGAGAGAGAGAGAGGGGGGGAAGGAGAGAGAGAGAGAGAGAGGGGGAAAAGGAGAGAGAGAGAGGGGGAAAAGGAGAGAGAGAGAGGGGGGGAAAAGGAGAGAGAGAGAGGGGGGGGAAAAGGAGAGAGAGGGGGGGGAAAAGGAGAGAGAGAGGGGGGGAAAAGGAGAGAGAGAGGGGGAAAAGGAGAGAGAGAGGGGGAAAAGGAGAGAGAGAGGGGGAAAAGGAGAGAGAGAGAGAGGGGGAAAAGGAGAGAGAGAGAGGGGGAAAAGGAGAGAGAGAGAGAGGGGGAAAAGGAGAGAGAGAGAGAGGGGGAAAAGGAGAGAGAGAGAGAGGGGGAAAAGGAGAGAGAGAGAGAGGGGGAAAAGGAGAGAGAGAGAGAGGGGGAAAAGGAGAGAGAGAGAGAGGGGGAAAAGGAGAGAGAGAGAGAGGGGGAAAAGGAGAGAGAGAGAGAGGGGGAAAAGGAGAGAGAGAGAGAGGGGGAAAAGGAGAGAGAGAGAGAGGGGGAAAAGGAGAGAGAGAGAGAGGGGGAAAAGGAGAGAGAGAGAGAGGGGGAAAAGGAGAGAGAGAGAGAGGGGGAAAAGGAGAGAGAGAGAGAGGGGGAAAAGGAGAGAGAGAGAGAGGGGGAAAAGGAGAGAGAGAGAGGGGGAAAAGGAGAGAGAGAGAGGGGGAAAAGGAGAGAGAGAGAGGGGGAAAAGGAGAGAGAGAGAGGGGGAAAAGGAGAGAGAGAGAGGGGGAAAAGGAGAGAGAGAGAGGGGGAAAAGGAGAGAGAGAGAGAGGGGGAAAAGGAGAGAGAGAGAGAGGGGGAAAAGGAGAGAGAGAGAGAGGGGGAAAAGGAGAGAGAGAGAGAGGGGGAAAAGAGAGAGAGAGAGGGGGAAAAGGAGAGAGAGAGAGAGGGGGAAAAGGAGAGAGAGAGAGAGGGGGAAAAGGAGAGAGAGAGAGAGGGGGAAAAGGAGAGAGAGAGAGAGGGGGAAAAGGAGAGAGAGAGAGAGGGGGAAAAGGAGAGAGAGAGAGAGGGGGAAAAGGAGAGAGAGAGGGGGAAAAGGAGAGAGAGAGAGGGGGAAAAGGAGAGAGAGAGAGGGGGGAAAGGAGAGAGAGAGAGGGGGGAAAGGAGAGAGAGAGGGGGGGGAAAGGAGAGAGAGAGGGGGGGAAAAGGAGAGAGAGAGGGGGGGGGAAGGAGAGAGAGAGAGGGGGAAAGGAGAGAGAGAGAGGGGGGAAGGAGAGAGAGAGAGGGGGGGAAGGAGAGAGAGAGAGGGGGGAAGGAGAGAGAGAGAGGGGGGAAGGAGAGAGAGAGAGGGGGGAAGGAGAGAGAGAGGGGGGGGGGAAGGAGAGAGAGAGGGGGGGGAAGGAGAGAGAGAGGGGGGGGAAGGAGAGAGAGAGAGAGGGGGGAAGGAGAGAGAGAGAGAGGGGGGAAGGAGAGAGAGAGAGAGGGGGGAAGGAGAGAGAGAGGGGGGAAGGAGAGAGAGAGGGGGGAAGGAGAGAGAGAGGGGGGAAGGAGAGAGAGAGGGGGGAAGGAGAGAGAGAGGGGGGAAGGAGAGAGAGAGGGGGGAAGGAGAGAGAGAGGGGGGAAGGAGAGAGAGAGGGGGGAAGGAGAGAGAGAGGGGGGAAGGAGAGAGAGAGAGAGAGAGGGGGGAAGGAGAGAGAGAGAGAGGGGGGAAGGAGAGAGAGGGAGAGGGGGAAGGAGAGAGAGGGAGAGGGGGGAAGGAGAGAGAGAGAGAGGGGGGAAGGAGAGAGAGAGAGAGGGGGGAAGGAGAAAGAGAGAGAGGGGGGAAGGAGAAAGAGAGGGGGGGAGGAGAGAGAGAGAGGGGGAAAGGAGAGAGAGAGGGGGGAAAGGAGAGAGAGAGAGGGGCGAAAGGAGAGAGAGAGAGAGAGGGGAAGGAGAGAGAGAGAGAGGGGGGAAAGGAGAGGGGGGAGGAGAGATTACAGTGCTATTATTACTAAATGGCTATATTCAAGGAAACATGGAAAAAGCTTTCCAGATTTTAATAAAATTCAATTTTATAAATATTTGTACTATTAGTAAAAGAGGAAAAATTGAATAACTTCTTTTTTCTTTTTTTTTTTTACTTTTTAAAAAATTTTTCTCTAGAAAATATTAATCTTTTTTTCATCTCTGATGAAAACTTTCCAATAAATTCTAATAGGAAAACAAAAATACTGCAATCCTTCCAAGTTAAAAATATCTTTAAAATATCTTTGCAATATCACATCCTGCAACAACAAAAGATTTGTTTTACTCGCTAACACCCCCTCTCTCAGTATTTTATTACCCTGAAGAAAAAATAAAAATAAGTCCAAAAACAGTTCTGCATACATTGGCTTTCTTCCCAAAGAGAGCCATCATGCGAAATAGTTCCAAGAAATCCAGGCTTAGACTTAAAATGAAAAAAAAAAAAAAAAAAAAGTTAAATATCATTTTCATATGAGATTTCAAGATGCCAAGAACGTAAAACCATCATAATCACTTTCAGAAGAAAGATGTCTTATGCCAAATTAAGTGAAATTCTCTTCTCTCTAACACGTTGTCTAAAAGTACGCATAATATGAAATACTCTTATAATATTCGATAAGGTTTTATCATTTAGTTATATTCGACAAAGTTTACCAATTACTATAATAGTAAAAACAATTTTTTTAAATTAACGAAATCCTTACTATATTTTTTTAATCTTTGTGTGTGCGTCCGTGTTAAATGACATATTTAAATACACCAGTAGAGAACTATAAAAACCAGTATTATTTGACATGTTCCTTTTAAATAATACTTCAAATTTTGCTTACAAACATTCACAAAATCTATATAATAGTCAAACAACATTGAATGCGAATTGTCACAAAAAGACAAACATAACTTTCTTAATTAACTTTTGTTATATAAACACTTATTCAATGAAATACTAAGAAAAGTGGGATGCAGCGTGCATCAGCCGTTTTAAACAAATGTTTTCCACCATGTCTATTTCGATAATAAGAGGAAGAAGAAAAAAACTAAATTAGTTATGGGATTTAAATTTCATCATTACATAAGATGTCCTATCGATTTTATGGCAAAACCGATTGTTTTAATGACATTCTTTCATTGAATTACCTTTTCTAAAATGAAAATATTTTCTTACAAGAAATGAAGAGAAAAGGCAATGGAGGGGTGGGTGGGCGAAAAAAAAAATGAAAGTAAAGATTACAAAAGGCTATGCCGGATAGATCTTCAGTTATAGTAATGAAACATAACTTTTTTTTTTCTTAAATGGGATCCATAGATTTAAGGGTGTGCAAGTCCTCACATGCAAGATGATTTAAGAATTACATGTATCACTCAGCCAAACACTGCTTTCAAAAGTAAAATATGCAAGAGCATTTGGACTAATTTTTTTCAAATTTGCTTTTGTTTGAGATTTGTTGTTGCAAAATAATGTTGGCAGAAAATATTAGGAAAAATGGCCAAGATTTGTTTTAAAATAAGCATTACTATTATATGCATAATTTCAAAGTAAATCATTTTAAAACATTAGCCAAACTGTTTTTTTTTTTTTTTTTTTATTGTAGTTTTTTTTTTGCCAAGCATAATGAATTTTAAGAGATAAAATCTTTACTATCCTTTTAAATTCGAAGTGGGTTTTTTCCCATATTGAATAAGCTCCCTTGTAAAGATGGCTTGATATAATTTTAACTGGTAGGTGAAACGTTCATTTTGGGAAAGAAAATTGAAATCCTAACCAAATATTCTCAGCCATTTGGAAAGTTTTGAATACTTTTGAAGAATAACAGTAAAAAAAGAATTATTCATATTACTATAATTCTCATTTATTGTTCATAAACAGTACATTTCAGGAAATCATAACCCCTTTACAAACTCCTTAATCATGATTTTTGGGGGGGGGGATGTTTTACACTAAAAAAGAAATCTAAAAGAAAAAAAATTTTTCAGGTTTTCTAATAAGACTTTCATTGTCTAATCTGCAATCCGTCTTCAAACAATCGTTTCACCTATAGTATTTTCACAGGTTTTTTTTATTTTTTTTTTTTAAACTTTTGTTCATTCGAAACGTCGCATATGGCACTAAAGCAAAAAGGGGCTATTGTGATAGGTGCCAGATTTATAGAAAGGAAGGAAACCTGGAAGGAGTTGAGCAAGATGTCCACATTACATTTAAATTTCTGCATGTTGGTATGGTTGGGGGAACAGGGAGGGAATTCCAAAGACAAGTGCTCCGCGGAAAGAAGCTATTAGAGTAGAAAATCTTCCGGCATCTAGGGATCTCTACAGAGAAGGGGTGTGATTTTGCTGCTAGTCCGGTGGGTCGGGGGTATTTACGCTGAGGGAGATACAGGTGCAGTAAGTACAGAGCACATTCCATGGACGTACTTGTAAAACAAGCACAAGGATAAAACACTGCAGCGATGCAGCAGAGGCTGGAGCTTATTATATGAAGCATTTAAGAGAATTGTCAAAAATCAATCAGATCCTTATTGATGACTCAGTTTAAAAAATCTTCACCTTAAATTTACTTTAAGTCTGGTTGAAATTTCATCTGAAATGGCAGAATCATAGCTATACGATCGGAGGAATGGACAGACATTTAGTGAACTGTAAGCTTTGAATGAAGCAATATACTACACTACTTTAGACATGGATTTTTTTTTTAAATGACAGATCTGCAAAAATTGCAAAATTCCAACTGACTTTCACCGTTAAAAAAAAAAAAAAAAAAAAAAAAAAAAAAATTGCACTGCAAGTTCGTTCAAAAAAAAGAAAAAGTGCAGACTCGATTCCCAAAATATATAAAAGTAAACAGTTATGTTTAACTAGTATAAAGCTAGTTTTAATATTCCAATATTAAATGACAGACGAATGAATAGAAAATTTCCACTTTCATATCATTTTTCAGTAATAACCGATAACATTAATTTCATTACTTTAGATCGGGCAAATGGTCAGAAAGAGAGGGGAGGGGGGGATTCATTGTAGTACAAAATGCTTAGTAATGGTCTGCTAATCAAGCCTGCTATCCATTACACCACACAAAGCGACCACAAATGAAAGATAATTACTTTTAAATGTTACAGTTAATGCAATAAAAAGCGAACTCCATTCAAAGCTCTTAGAATCCACTTGATTAATTACTGGAGATAAGTCATGGGAGATTTGGTAGGTTATGTTCAGTAGATTGTAACCTCTTTCACAACTGGACATACATATATTTCTTGAGGTACTAAGTAGAGACGAGGTACTTAAAAGTCTGTTGATGGAAAAAAAAAATTTAATTTCTTAACACAATTATCTACATAAATAATGGTGAATGCACGCGTTTACAAAATATTCTGATAAAAAGAGTCTTAAGTAGCAGTTAATAATGTGAATACGCGTCTGTGCGTTCACTGCACAAGGTGTAATCGTCTACTTTTTGCCTACATGTGAATTCAGTGCTCAATTTCGACCACAGTGTCAATCATGTGGTCTCTGTCACTGTTGCACTTTGATTACTCGACATTATCAGCTGTTAATCTATGGACATAAAAAACTGACTGGCCATGAGGTATACAATCTGGTATGAACATTACTTTTGGAAAATCTCAAGTAAGTCATAATCACCACATGGAACCTTATATCCCAGAAGACATTACTATTTCAAAAGGTCAGCCCATTTTGGGGGGTGGTCTCACTATTATATAATGGGACGCATGGGTGATGGACGTACAGTGAGATCACTTAACTTGCGCGATTTGTAACGGAGTCATCTCGTGCAAAGTTGGTGCGATATGTTCTCACGATTCGCGGGGACAGTTGACGAGACCTCGGAGTCGGGGGGTTAGGTCACACCTGTGCGTCGATCACAAGATTTCATGACGTCACAGTTTTCCCGGTGGGAAAACAGCAGTCAGATTTTCAGTTTGGACTTGGAAGCCGACGAGCCAACACGCTTTAGCCATGTAGCGATTACATAAGCTAGGGGATTTCGGATCCCCAAAAATGAGAGCCAGACGATGTCTCCCTCTTCCTTCCCTTACAGGTGATTAGGTGATTAATTAAGAAATTAACTAGCGTAAGCTTCTCTCTCTACTACGATGTAACAGCACCAGTATCAACCAGCTAATAATACAAATAAATGGCTCAAAGTAAAAAGAAAGGCTTGTTATCTTTTATCGTGTACGGGGAGATTTGGTTTCAGTTACAGAAAGAAACCGCCGGCCCGAAAAATTAACGACAAAGCGTCTGCAGAGAATGGTGGCAGCGACGGAGCGACTAACAATGGCAGCTAGGGTGCAGACATTGAAAGCAGAGAGAAAAAGAAAGGGAAATATCATTCCCGAATTGCGTCTACTGCTGTGTCGGCCGAAAGGGGGGGAGATTGAAAGCCGGGACCGAATAGCAAGACCACTCGACGTCGCCGGATCGAGAAACGACATATCGTCCCGTTAGCAAGCGATGCCGTTCGCGAGACCAACGGACGAAAAGTTCTACGACGCCAGATTCGACATTACGTGTTGTTATAACCAGCAATACAACATCACTTTTTAGCTAAATATTCCTCCCACAGCAGGTCTGTAGTCTGCATGCTTTGCAACTATGCACCTCACTAAACATGCTGCCTTGTTCATTTTTACATAAATACATTGACTAAGAGTATGAAAACAGCAATGATCACTGTTGGTAACATCAACCGCAGGTGTCTACCATAAAAAGTGACATCCATTTTTAATAAAAATTAAATAGATTCCTATAAAAAAAAGAAGTTTTTTTTTTGTTTTTTTTTAACTCCTTCAATGTTCTAAGTGGATCATAAGCAACAGGTTATATTAAACTAAACGGGGGGGGGGGAACATTATATATAAATCAACATCCACTTGTCAAAATTCAGACATCAATTACAAAATTGTACTGAACAAAGATAGCAGATCTTTCTACATATTAACGGTTCAATATATTTTCAGATAGAGCTTTATAACAATAATTAATTTAACTAATTGTGGCAGCAGGACTCGACTGGGAGAACCCAGAAATGGCTGTCTGAAAACTTCCATGGGTTCAGTCCCCAACATCTAGCTCCTAAACTTGCTGATTGCAACGCCATCAATTATTATTGTGTGAAGCACAGCTGAGAAAGACACCAACCGTACTGTCTGCAAAACCAAGGATGAGCTGATTGCTAGAATAAAACAGGTGTCCAGGCATCTCGAAGGACACTTTGAAGGCTGTATGCACTAGGTTCAGGTCCAACCTGAAAGTCACGGTGGAGGCTCAAGGCAAATTGTTTAAATGAGCCGTATTCGGCAAAAGATACTTCAAAAGATGCACTTTAAATTTTGAGAATACATCAATTATTGGCCGACGTATGAGGTTTTTCTTTTTTTTTCCAGAAGTGTTAAACTTTTTTTAATGCACATGAGTGTACACCAGTCACAAATGATGGGGGGGGGGGGGGGAACATGCTTCACTAGTGTTTGCACTGATATTCATATAAAATAATGTCTGAAAGTAAAAGAAAAAAAAAGCAAACATCATATACTAAAGTTTTTAAAAAAATATTTTAATCGGTATAGAAAAAACAAAAAGGAAAAGTCTGTTTATGGAACTAGAATAATCCGGCAGTTTTTTTTTTTTTTACCCCCCTAACATTTGTATGATATATATCTATCTATATACAAATAAATACACATTGTCTTTATTATAGAGTGGAGGCTAATATAATTTTCATTGTTCACTACAAATTATTTACTCATTAAAATGGGGGTTTTTTTGTTTTGTTTTTATTCTAGGTTTCTGAATATATATGTAAAACAATCCACTACATGAGCTTTAAAGTTTTTGTGAAGCATGGCTTTTGAGCTTAAATGTAAGTTTGATGAACCTTATTTTATATTCAGGATTTTCATTTTCAATGCAATTGTGAATGCCTGATAGATGACACAGACTGCATCTGTTCTTTTTTTAGAGACATCTGCTGTATCTCATTCCAGATATCGATCACCGTTCTCAGATGCTTTACTGTATTCATGTGCCCAATGAAATCTGACCACTGTGAACCTACAGGATTTAATTTACAGCCACATGACTATATAGAAAGTTGCTTGGTTGAAACACGACCAGGCTGGATGGCAGGGGTGTGTATATGGTCATCCATGTCTGAATCTATTTGTATAAAGAAGGTTTGGTCTTTCCAGATCAGAGATTTACATCTTTGAAGGAGTAACCTAATAGCCAAAAAAGTTTTAGTGGCTTTCATATACTTGAAAGTCGCTAACCCACAAGGGGGGGGGGGGGGGGGAAGTAGCAAGCGTGCATCATTACAAATGAAAGAGGCATAACCGGATCAAGAGAGTCGTTTAAACAAACTTAAAGCAGGTGTGATCAAAGTCGGTCAGAAAATCCTTTGTTTCTTTCTACAGCTCTACATGAATAAAATTATTGACGCCAATCAATTATATGGCAGAAATAATTCTGACATTTTTTTTTATATTCCTACATGCACTTGTCTATTTTAAGTTCTCAGTATCTCAGAAGAGATAGCTCTCCAACTTTTCCACTCAAAGACATGAATTGTTACTCCTCTCCCATCCCCATTTTCTTTTTTTTTTTTTAGAAGAGCTATCAATCTACTCCAGACATGTACACCATTTATCTATTGTTCAAAAGCAGACTAACTGTTTAGCTCTGGAGGTCTCTTAGAAGAACATGTATAGGAGTTAGCCGTTCTCAGAGTCATAAAAAAATTTTAATAAAAGAAAAAAAAAAAAAAAGGAAATTTACTTAATTTTGTTTGCAGATTAACTATCTGCGAACAATTGTTAATCTTCCTTGAATCAGTTCTTGAGTAGAATTGGTAATCCTCCACATCTTATCCTGTGTACTGCATTATATAGAACTTGGTCCTTTTTGATATGGTTGCTAGCAGTTTTAGACAAATCAGCGGCAGTTACGTTAGATGATCACAGTAGAAGTGATGAACAGAGACATGAATGTTGTCAAGATCATAGTCCCAAACAATGTCGCAATCACTGCCATCTTTATAATCTCTGCCATTTTTTATTGTAGATGATTTTTTTTTTTTACCCATAGCGGAGATAAATTTGAATTCGTACCTTTCTCGAAGAGTATTATTGCGAATCTGAACTAAACAGATACAAAGACCTGGAACAACTTACTAATCCAATAGTATATGCATCAATAACCATTACACAAAGCATATCGCCAAATTGTGCACATATTTTTCAAAGGGAAATTCTATTTAAAATGCATCTATGCAAAAACATGCAAACATTCTTGAACTGTATGCGTAAATAGATACTTAATAAATCAGCTGTCTTTAACATTTTAGCATGCGTAGCAAATAAGTTGTAAGTTAAGCCAAAAGATCATGTAATCCAGTCATATGTAAAGAACCGCTTCTTAAAAAATGAAATAAAATATATTGGAAATATTTTGATTACTGCTGTAAATAGATTTCAAATCAGACTAAGAATTCAGTACAAAAACATGATAATTTTTCCCTCTTTAAGACAATGTGTTTAGCTACATTTTCTGCACTACTTTTTCAATAAAAATGTTATATCTTTGTTAAAACACAAGATTAAGCAATGAAATTTGCCATATAAGCATATTTTTGTGCAAGGAATCGGAATATGACACTGAAAATCTCCAAACATTAATTGTTTTGAAGTAATGTGCAGTGAATGCACATAAACCTTACTGCAATCCTTAAAAAATACCATGTATCCTTAAAAAAGAATGTTAGAACTCAAAGTTGAATTGTAATGCATTTTTGTACAATAAACTTAAATACTAGGACTGTATAAAAATGAATATAATGCAAGATTTCTCAAATATTTTGCATAAATTATAGATTGTTAACAATTTTATTTCAAGATTTCTAAAGAAAAAAAAAAGGGCTTAACTCTAATAATTATTGGCCGATTCTGAAAATGTTAGAACTTAGATTTGGAAAATCAAATTACTTTTACATATGCAAACATCGGAAAATGAGAGGTAGAGACAGGACTAATTTTAGTCTTTCACATACTTTACTAAGATGTACTTTCTTTTTTTACATTTGCATTTTTCTAATTGCTCAATTCAATAAATTCACTCAGTAAAATAAATATAAAAATACATAATTTTAATCTATATTGTTTAGAACTACCTAGTGAAAATTTCAAGTCTTTAAGAAAAAAAAAAAATTGGTATCATTGTATATTAACACCTACTAAATCACCCCCTCCCAACAAAAATGAGATTCTATTTTTTTCTTTAAGGCGATTACGAAAAACTTGGTGGAAAGAAAAAAAAAACTTTTTTTTTTTTAATTCACAGTGGGGGATCAGTTTTGCATATAAACTTAACATAAAATAATCCCATTTCAAGGCCATTCTAGCGTTTTAGGCCTCCCCCAATTTAAAAAATATTTTTCATGCTGATAAGTTTTTTTTTTTTTTTTAAATGTAATTACTTAACTTACCACTAACCCCAAATTAAAAAAAGCACCGTTTTTGTTTACAACTGCTGCTAATTGCTGATACTACAGTAAGCGAAAAAGTCAAAGTGTTGACCGCTTTCGCTGAAATGGAAACAACATTTTTTCAGATAGGGTAACTAAAATTGCGACTACGAAAAGAGACAACATACAATTATAATTTTAATGCATAAAAAGGGTAAAAAGATTGATTTACTTATGAGTCGGGGGTACAAATCTTTTCAAAATGTTCAGTACTTGTCATGTTCAAGTGTTTTTTTTTTTAACATGGCAAATAAAAAAAAATAAAAAAAAGGAATGGATTAGTTTGTTTTGTACACCAATCAGAATTAAGGGTTTAGTCTCTCCTAATGGGTTTATAAATTTCATGGCGAGATTCTTCATAGAGGAGTAGTAATTAACTTTAAAAAAACACATCCCAGTTTGTCACAAAAGTTGCAAAAATGACTTGTTAACAGCATTAACATTTTTATAACTTTACTTGCTTTAAACTCTTCAAATATATAGCATATAGATAATTATTGATCCATGTGAAAGTATATTCATTTCCAAACAAATAGATGTATTTTGAAGACTTAAAATCTTGTTTTTTTAAATATGACTAAGCGTTTTTATGGTCGGTGGATAATACTAATTATATACGATTAAATGAACACAAGTTGCTATTTTTACCTATATTACTAATTCATACCTTTCCCAACAATATTAGTATGTAAATGAACAATACATTTGATAAGATTTGAACTCGGCATTGCTGATAAGATAGTCTGTGACAGTATCAATTAAGCTAATCAGGTGACCCTATAAATATCATTTGGAAAAATAGTCATTGTTGAGAGCACAGAAATACTAGTGTTATAAATAAATGCAGAATGTTTCAACATTTCGTAGAATTTGGTATATTCAGACTACTTTTCTCATCTTGGGTGTTTTTATCACGTTTCGGCCGATGTAACCTTGACCTTCTTCAAGTGTACTTTGTCGAACTCGGGAATTTGGAGGTTACATCGGCCGAAAAGTTGTGATAAAAAACACCCAAGATGAGAACAGTAGTCCAAATGTATTAAATTCTACGAATTATTAACCCTCATCTAAAAACTTCCGAAGCATAGTTTCAACATTTGTTTTGAAACATCATTATTTCTCATTAATTATGACAATATTTAATATGCCGGTTTAGATATATTCCAAAATAATGCACTAACAAGTTAGGGTCACAAAGGTCAAAACTCCACCCTCTGACAACTTCATACCTTTACATAAAACCATCAAGTTTTGGCAGGTCAATAAAAAAAATGGAATCATGTATTGATAAAGAAATATTTTAGTTCTAAAGATTCATTCTATTAAAATATACTTTAGGTATATCTGTTCGTAAGCAAGCAAATGAGATTCTTTCAGTGGTCAGCTGCTTCCGCATCAGTTTAGCATGCAAATGATAATGTTGATATTAGTCATCATCAAACTGGTGTCCATCCTTAGATATATAATGTACTAAGAAGTTGTGATGAGTGGTCATCATACCACATAGTGGGTGGACAAGAATCTTCACTACTATTGTCATTGTTGCAAAAGAAACTAACATGTGGCACCACCGTACCGCACCCATTGAAAGGTGGCTAGTCTGGTTTTGGTTCGTTTGCAGCATATCAACACTTTTGTGGGTCATTTAATACAAAAATACACTTGTCATAAATGATACATGCGAGACAATAACTGACAGAGGTAGTGAGTGGAGTTTCATACTTTTGCCAATTATATTAGTACACAAGTGAACTTAATAGATCTGACAAGATTTGAATTTGGCTTGCCAATTCCATCATACACATCGTTAACCATTGTTGTGGACATGTTGTGGACATGTTGTGGACATGACACCATTGTTGTGGATATGATACCCAGGATGACTAAAAGCTACATGCTTCAGCAATATGTTTGCAGTTAGATTACAGATGACCAGAAGTGCAGGGCCAACTTTAAAAAATAAAAAATATTTTTTTTATTTACTCCAAGTCAGCAAAAGGTGAAAATTTGACTCAAAATAAAAAAAATATAGAGACTCTAGGTCAATTTTAAAAACTACTCTGGTTTCCTATACAAACAAAAGTTGGCGGCTCCTATCTGTAGATGACATTATGGTCATCCTCAAGATTATGGACAATTTTGCTCATTACCTTCTGTTTTCTATTATATAAAGGAAAATTGATTTTTTTCATATCTGTCTGGTTAAAAGTCGGAAGCATCACAAGATACACTTAGAAACCTTACATCATCGTATTTAGCGTGGTCACAACCTGGCTATAGTAAAGATACTGTAATATTCATCTCCTTGGGACGAACAGGGACCTAATTAGTGCATTGAGTGGGGAAAGGGGGGGGGGGCAGAAAAAAAAGTTCATTCTTATTGGTAGTTGTTCAAAAAACAATACTGAAACTAGGTAAAACAGTCAATTTTCTTCCTATTGAATCCCCCCTTATACACATAGGGGGGATTCAAAAAGTAACTCGATTGAGGATTTTTTTTTCTTTCTCAACTATTTTTTTCTATATCCCCGGACAATGCCGGGTAGCTCTGCTAATTTGTTATATGGAGAAACAATAGGATTTTTCAGAAAATATAATTGTTTTGTTTTTTTCTATTATAAGTTTTTTTTTGTATTATAATTTATAAGTTTGTTTCTTTACATAATTCTTTTGTTGTTCTATCACCTGGTAAACATGGGTGTCTACCCACACTTAAAAATGAACATCGTACTGGCAATCCTCTTACATGATAGGCATCCTTCCCATGAACAAAACGTTATTTATCCTTCTTGAAATGGTTTAATGAAAACGTTTTACATTGGACATCCGATGAGGATCAAATCAAAAAGTCAGCTCGATTCAGTGTGGAGCAAAGGAAAGTGCAAAATAGTTTGTCCTCCTTCACACCAGATGCTTATCTTGGCACACCCTGTATCCAGAAAAAGCAATATCTGTATACGAATCCCACACCCTCTAAGATGAAGCTATTCTGAGTTCAACAATGTTTAGACAATTACGTTTTTAAAAGGTGACCAATCAGAATACTAAAACCAGGATGTTTTTTTTTCAGCAAGAACGACAAACGATATTTTTTTTTACCAAGTGAAAGGATGAAAGAATAAAACGAGTTTAATGACAATTGTGCCAAATTACCAAGTTGCTTTAAATTATTCTGCAAAAATGTAATTATATTTTGACAAAATAACATTTTATTATTTTGTCTATTTACTGGATAGTAGTTGTTATAGTGATCATCTGAAGGTATTTACCTCTCCCACCATGAGAAGATGTGACACAAGGTTGGAAGGTGGGGGGGATTGAAAAGCCAGCACACAAGAGGCACGTGCACTCTGGCTTACAAGAAATGCCTGAGCAGCCCAGTTGGTATTCCCCGGTAGTGCCGCCTTAGGTGATTAGTAATAAACTAACCCCTTCTCAAAGAGAGTAGGTAAAACCTGAGAGAGTCTCTCCTAAAAGTGCACAGAACAATACCGCAGCTAGATAGAGGCATGGTCACTATCTCAATGGCCTAAACTGTCCGACTGATCGTCAAGTGATGATGTGAGTTTTGTTCATGTTTAGTTTACAAGTTTGTATTCATGTCTCATTTTTTTAATTTTAAGAAAGGATTCTTAATAAGTGGGCAACTTTTTAAAATGCTCATTATATATAAAAAGTTGGTGCTTGTATCATAACTAAAACTCTGAATATCACATGTGTTATATAGAGTGATGGGTATGTTAGCTAGTTTAAGAGTTATTTTCTGTTTTTTGGCTGTACTTAGAATCGTTAAAAGGACAAACATTGTGACAAGATTAAAAGAAACTTAGATCAACTAAAAATAAAACTGAAACTGGATGAGGAAAGACGTCAAAGAAAAACATTAAATCATAGATCAGTTAATGACTAGGAGTGAAGGGGGGGGGGGCATAGTATCACACCGAGAGAATGATTTCACACAAGTTGAAAAAGAATCAGGTCAGAGAACAGTTTTGACTACACATCGGGTGTCTAGAGCGGATATCCCAGCTACGACCCAAGGAAAGGTCAGTTAAGATCAGATATGTTATGAGTGACAAAAATATCGCAAGAAGAACTGAGTGTGATAGACAATTCTAGTTAAACAAAACTGAGGCTAAGTGATTGGCGTGGGTGGCTACTCCCCAAGGGTTGAGCTAAGATAGCCAGCAATCAATCAAAACTCCTACTGGCCATGACTAAAAAATTCGTCCAAGTGATGCTGAGTGACTATGCTTGGGTATATAAAGTGGACGTAATGGGAATTTAAGAGAAAATTTAAATTCAGGCTTGGAAAGAAAAAAGTCATTTCATGTAAACAGTCCACTAAGTTGAAAAGCCGTAAATTAAAATTAACCTTAGTATCCAGAAAGCAGAGACACTACATCCCCAACTATGAAGAAAACTCAAGTTCATGTATATAAGAATATATATCATTATCTCAAACACAAACCAAGAGGTTTGTGCTTTGAGTTCAAACTGTTTGATTTCACCATTTTGTTTTTTTTATTCTTCATGTGCCCGTCTTCCCCCCATTGATGTGCCCCCCGGCAGCGACGACTTATACCTCTTAACTAGACCAAATTACAACGGCTTGCCATCCCATCACAGCCAACAACAAGTGTAAAGGGTCTCTTTTTTATGATTAATCATTATGTGTAGTTTTAAGAGAGTCTTTGTGGGAGGAGAGGGGGGCTTGCCATTTGGACTTCGGGTTAATAGTAAAGCTAGGGCCAATTACGTGTGAACACTCTGAAAACTAAGCAGAAAGAAAAAAAACGATTAATTTTAAAATTTAGAGTGGGGGGTGATTAGTTTCACATAAATTTAATGTAAAATAATTCGCCATTCTAGCGTTTTAGGGCATTACTAAATTTTTTTCTATGGGAATAAATCCTATGCGTTTTTCTTCATGGGGGGTCTGATTTTTTTTTAGACAATGAAAAATGGGCTTTTTGTAGGATGGGGGCTTGCCACTCGGACTTAAGGTTAGTGATAAGATTAATGAAGGGGTTTTGTTTTGGATGGAGGTTGCCATTCGGACTTAGTTTACTATATTACAGAGGCCATGGTTAAGGGAGTTTTTTAGGCTTGTCACTCAGATTTAAGGTACAACACGTTCAAGAGAAGGCATTTTTAAGAGGTTGGCTTGTCACTCGAACCTAGAGTTAATGGTAGAGTAATTATTTCATGTTTTCAGCTTGAAAATTTTTTTTTAATTGCACTAAAAGGCAAGAATGGCTGAGAAATGAGATATCATTTTACGTTCAATTTACATGTGAAACTAAACCCCCCCCCCTCTAAATTCTAAATTATTTTTTTGTCTTTTCTTCCCCCCCCCCCCTCCGATAAGACTTTTCAGGTGTTCACACGTAATTACCTAAAAAAATAGAATCTTATTTAATTTTTTAATTAGACAACTTATTACTCATTACTAGAATTTAAGTTGGAAAGTTAAGTATATTTGAAACGCAATATTTCTGGAAGTATTTTTTATAAAAGAACTACAAACAGCATTAACTTTTTTAAGCAAAAAAAGTATTTTTGTCTGTAAACGAATTTTACGAAGCTAACTGTTTATAACTAGCTGCTGCTGCTGATTGATCGCTCTATCAGAAAACAGTTAAATTGTTAACTTTCGCTTAAAAGGAGACAATATTTTTTCGGATAGGGTAATTCAAAATTACTACTTCCGAAAGAAAAATCATACAATTATAATTTTAATGCATAAGAAAAATTTCTTTATTATTTGGGGTATGAAAAATAGCTTTTAAATGTTCGATACACGTTATGTTGAATTTTTATTTTTAGGATTGCACACAAAAAATAATTGATTAATTAATTTTGTACCCTGACAATAATTGAAATTGATATTTTTCCTAATTGTTTTCCAAATTTAATGATGAAATTCCTTATACACGAATGGTAAGTAAATGGCGTTAACATTTTTATGACTTTATTTGCTGAAAACTCAAATATATGATGTAGATTATTATTTATTAATACATGTGAAAGGATATTCATTTCCGAACAAAATGGTGGTATTTTGAGGACAGTGCTTTGGTTTTTAAAATATTACTATTTTAGTAGAACTACCTTGAAATTTGTGATTATCCAAACCGTTTTATGCTCGGTGGGTATTGCTAATGTAATATCTAAAATAAATGACCAATTGTCTCATGACAGAAGTATTGGAGTTTATTTTACTCATTTAAAAGTAGATTTAAGTTTTATTCAGCAAGAAAGAGCTGGCTGCAAAAGATTTTGTTTTCAGTTTCTGCAGCAGTTCAGACCACCCAATCACCCTGGACGATCAAGACGACTAGCAATCATGAAGATAAGGTTAAAAAGTTATATGAAGGTAATCGATCGATAATGGCCACACACACATATATATATATAAAAAGTATATACTTAAATATATATATATATATATATAAAAAGTATATACTTAAATATATATATATATATATATAAAAAGTATATACTTAAATATATATATATATATATATAAAAAGTATATACTTAAATATATATATATATATATATAAAAAGTATATACTTAAATATATATATATATATATATAAAAAGTATATACTTAAATATATATATATATATATATAAAAAGTATATACTTAAATATATATATATATATATATAAAAAGTATATACTTAAATATATATATATATATATATAAAAAGTATATACTTAAATATATATATATATATATATAAAAAGTATATACTTAAATATATATATATATATATATAAAAAGTATATACTTAAATATATATATATATATATATAAAAAGTATATACTTAAATATATATATATATATATATAAAAAGTATATACTTAAATATATATATATATATATATAAAAAGTATATACTTAAATATATATATATATATATATAAAAAGTATATACTTAAATATATATATATATATATATAAAAAGTATATACTTAAATATATATATATATATATATAAAAAGTATATACTTAAATATATATATATATATATATAAAAAGTATATACTTAAATATATATATATATATATATAAAAAGTATATACTTAAATATATATATATATATATATAAAAAGTATATACTTAAATATATATATATATATATATAAAAAGTATATACTTAAATATATATATATATATATATAAAAAGTATATACTTAAATATATATATATATATATATAAAAAGTATATACTTAAATATATATATATATATATATAAAAAGTATATACTTAAATATATATATATATATATAAAAAGTATATACTTAAATATATATATATATATATATAAAAAGTATATACTTAAATATATATATATATATATATAAAAAGTATATACTTAAATATATATATATATATATATAAAAAGTATATACTTAAATATATATATATATATATATAAAAAGTATATACTTAAATATATATATATATATATATAAAAAGTATATACTTAAATATATATATATATATATATAAAAAGTATATACTTAAATATATATATATATATATATAAAAAGTATATACTTAAATATATATATATATATATATAAAAAGTATATACTTAAATATATATATATATATATATAAAAAGTATATACTTAAATATATATATATATATATATAAAAAGTATATACTTAAATATATATATATATATATAAAAAGTATATACTTAAATATATATATATATATATAAAAAGTATATACTTAAATATATATATATATATATAAAAAGTATATACTTAAATATATATATATATATATAAAAAGTATATACTTAAATATATATATATATATATAAAAAGTATATACTTAAATATATATATATATATATAAAAAGTATATACTTAAATATATATATATATATATAAAAAGTATATACTTAAATATATATATATATATATAAAAAGTATATACTTAAATATATATATATATATATAAAAAGTATATACTTAAATATATATATATATATATAAAAAGTATATACTTAAATATATATATATATATATAAAAAGTATATACTTAAATATATATATATATATATAAAAAGTATATACTTAAATATATATATATATATATAAAAAGTATATACTTAAATATATATATATATATATAAAAAGTATATACTTAAATATATATATATATATATAAAAAGTATATACTTAAATATATATATATATATATAAAAAGTATATACTTAAATATATATATATATATATAAAAAGTATATACTTAAATATATATATATATATATAAAAAGTATATACTTAAATATATATATATATATATAAAAAGTATATACTTAAATATATATATATATATATAAAAAGTATATACTTAAATATATATATATATATATAAAAAGTATATACTTAAATATATATATATATATATAAAAAGTATATACTTATATATATATATATATAAAAAGTATATACTTAAATATATATATATATATAAAAAGTATATACTTAAATATATATATATATATAAAAAGTATATACTTAAATATATATATATATATAAAAAGTATATACTTAAATATATATATATATATAAAAAGTATATACTTAAATATATATATATATATATATATATAAAGTATATACTTAAATATATATATATATATATATAAAGTATATACTTAAATATATATATATATATATATATAAAGTATATACTTAAATATATATATATATATATATATAAAGTATATACTTAAATATATATATATATATATATATATATATATAAAGTATATACTTAAATATATATATATATATATATATATATATAAAGTATATACTTAAATATATATATATATATATATATATATATAAAGTATATACTTAAATATATATATATATATATATATATATATATAAAGTATATACTTAAATATATATATATATATATATATAAAGTATATACTTAAATATATATATATATATATATATATATATAAAGTATATACTTAAATATATATATATATATATATATATATATAAAGTATATACTTAAATATATATATATATATATATATATATATAAAGTATATACTTAAATATATATATATATATATATATATATATAAAGTATATACTTAAATATATATATATATATATATATATATATAAAGTATATACTTAAATATATATATATATATTAGAGATGGGCGGTTTTACCGAAAAACCGCGGTTTTTCGGTTTCGTCTCCATACCGAATACCGAATCGGTTTTTTTTTTTTAAACCGTAACCGTTCGGTATTGTGTTTTTACTACAGTAAGCCACCATATACAAGGAAACACGGTTGAAAAGATTTTCCGATTTGAATAAAATTGAATATTACCAAAAAATGTTATATTAGTAAGAGGACAGATTGAACAAATATATGATAATAGGTATCCCAAACCGGGCTGATTTGCTAGCGAAATATGTAAAAAAAAGTGAAATTCCATACAATTTCAACTTGCGGTATCTCGTTAATTTTTTGGATTATTTTGATAAAATTTGGATGTAAACAAAATTTAATCTTTTCTCTTTATAAAGATATAATTCTTTTTCTTGTCTCATTAATATTTTTTTTTCAGACAATTTTAAATTAGGTCACTATTTTCAGTGATGGACGCTTTTTTTTTTTTTTTTTTTAAATCGATGTCTTTTTCAAATTTGTTGCGCGCGCTCGCGCATGTTACTATGCATATAAAAATAGTCCCATCTAAAAGAAAAAAAACGCTCTTTAATTTGGTGGGCGTAACATAGGGTTTTATGTCGAATTTTATAAAAGAAATCCAAGTTAAAAACTTTAGTGTATAAAATCACAAAGAAATTCAATGTAAAAAAATGTCAAAAATGTACACCTTTGTAGAGAAATATACCGTCTTTAATAATCTGTTGGTGTCATATTAATACACCCATAACTCAGGACGCGCAACGTATAAAACTGGAGGTAGGTCCGCGCAAATGACAAAATCTTCAATGATCTATAACCGCCGCGCATCAAAAATTCGAAAACGTCAACAAAACAATTGCTACTGATGGATATTTCAAAGATCTTAGGCGACTTTAATTTTTTTGTTTTTTTGTTTATTTAAAAGTTGCATGAAGTCTTTTGTTTGTTTAAAATGATAAATTGAAGAATATATTTGTTAGTTGAACTTTGTGCGTCAATTTAAAACGGGTGGTATTTTTTTTTATCACATGTGCGTAAATATAATTAATAAAACGAAAATAACTTCCGAGTTAAAAACGGGTGGTATTTAAATATTTTTAAGCGCTTTTAAATTAAATAACAGGAAATGAAAGATATTTTTTAATAATAATAATAATAACAGCTGTTTATTAAAACGAAGAAGCTGCAGACACGGCGGTCATGTCTAATGTTATTCATTAGAGACACGGCCGACGTATACACAAAATAAAACTCATTCAAATTTAGAGACACCGCCAGTATTTATTTATCGTATTTTAATGAGTTTTAAAAACCGCTATCTGGAATGTAACTCTTCAAAATTGATTTCTGATTCACACCTAAACTGAAGAAGTGCCGAATAATCACTTCTTCATAACATTAACAGTTGTCACCATCAAGCGGTTTCGTGTAATATATCCCTATTTACCGGCACACGGCAGGATTTATTCAGTTTATTTTAACACGTTTTGATAAAATCAATATAAAGTACGTTCTTGAATTAAATAATAACATTTCAGAAATAATACGACGCGTATCATTAACGGTATCATTATTCGATAAATTATGTTTTTGTGACATTTATTCTATTGACACCAAAAACAACCCTTTAAAATCAGTTAAAATACAAATAAACTTATCCATGTAGGTAGATGAATAACTTGCCTTTGCTAACATTTATTTGTTACACATTTTGTTTTTTCATCCTTTTTTTCGTTCTGTTGAGTGTAGTAAATGATTCCCCCCCCCAAAAAAAAAAAAATTAGAGAAACGGATATTTTATTAGCACATGTTCGTAAAAAGAATTTACCGAGCGCGTATCATTAACAGTATTGTTATTAACTTTGGTAAATTATTATTTTTTAAATTTAGATTCTTTAGCTGCCAAAGGATCAAATGAGTTGACTAATGAAGATATTATTCAGCTCCAGAATTACTTAACGCAGAAGAATCTCAAGTTCAGTATGATGGTCATGTGGATAAATCAACTTCTGTCGTCCAATTACGATGAAAAGCATCTGTCCTCAACATTAAAAAAACTAGTAATAGAGAATCGGATAAAACGAAAAAACAAGACACAAAGACCTCAGGAACTGCAGCAGTTTTTGACTTCACCTTTCCACGAGCGAGTTAGCCTATCTTCCCAGGTCAAATCTCCAGACGAATCCAATGATTCAGCCACTATTGAACACCCACCTGCTTCAAAAATTAAGACACTGGAAGAATCGGTCAAAAAATATCAGAATAAGCTGTCCGATATGAGAACTGCATTTCGATTATTAACAGCAAAATATGAAACTGTTTCTAAACAAAAACCATTTCTGCTAAATCAGAATGTTCATGTTAAGAACGTGATTGCCAGATTGCGCATGGAAGTCTCCAAACAATCCATTGACAGGCAGAAAAAGTTGACAAAGAGTAAATTGTATAAAAGTATTTATATGTTGAAACAAATGAACAAGAAGAGACTGAGTGAAAATAATGAGCTTAAAAAACAAGTCAACTCCTTGAAAGAGATTCAGGTAAAGCTGAAAAGGTATCACTTCAGAAAACAAGAAGTCTTTTGAAAAGGAAGTGTAAGAAGTTGAGGAACGAGAAGACTTCCAGAGATGAAGCTATTCAGCAGATATTAGAAAAAAACAAAAAGGAGGTTAGAGCAACTAGGGACAGTTGGTGCAACCGCTTTAATGATAATGTTAGGATGACCATTATAGGCCTGCAGGTAGCAGGTATTTCTGCATCAAAATGTTCACAAGTAATTGACATTTTTTGAAGAAAAGCTGGATGATCTTCCCTCAATATCCACATCAGCAAATATCAGTGATGAATCTCATTTCATCACTAAGCTTCATGCTGCAAAGATGATCCTGAAGTCACCAAGTGTCACACTCCATACAAATGGGACTAGTCGGCAGAAGAACTGTAGGGGAACAATTATAAGATGTTCCGTCAGTTAAGATAAAAATATTTTAGCTTATTTCAAATTTTTTAAGTTTTAAGCTTTACAATAAGTATTTGCCTAAAAAAAAAATGACTTGTTATTCCTTTTATATAACAAATTTTAAATTTTTGTTGTTGTCGGCCCTTTTTTGGCAAGTTAAAAACTGAATAAATTTACCAAAGTTAAAATAGATCTATGTTTTAACGTGTTAACTGTTGAAAAGGTATCAGAACTTTGATTACAACAGTCAACACCTTAAAACTTATATGATTCATATGGAGAATGATTCAGTCACAAAATTATCGAAACAGTGACATAATTCAACTAAACGTTGAATAATAACTAATCATCACACAAGAGAATGAATAGCTTCCATAGTAAAAAAAATTTTTTCAAAAAAACCGAAAAACCGAACCGTAAACCGAGGTTTTAAGGGAAAAAAACCGAAACCGATACCGAAACCAAAATTTCAAAACCGCCTAACTCTAATATATATATATATATAAAGTATATACTTAAATATATATATATATAAAGTATATACTTAAATATTATATATATATATATATAAAGTATATACTTAAATATTATATATATATATAAAGTATATACTTAAATATTATATATATATATAAAGTATATACTTAAATATTATATATATATAAAGTATATACTTAAATATTATATATATATATAAAGTATATACTTAAATATTATATATATATATAAAGTATATACTTAAATATATATATATATATATATAATATTTAAGTATATACTTTTTATATTGCCAGCTCAATGAAGTTATATTACAAGCTTGAAGCATATATACTTTATAGTTGCATTCCAATGGCCATAGGAAAAATCAATCCAAAATCATAATTTTTATTTATTCTTACAATTTCTTTATTTTCATATTTTGGTGAATACCTATATTTTTAGTAGAGATGGGCGGTTTTACCGAAAAACCGCGTTTTTTTTGGTTTTGTCTCCATATCGAATCGTTTTTTTTTTTTAAACCGTAACCGTTCGGTATTGTGTTTTTACTACAGTAAGCCACCATATACAAGGAAACACGGTTGAAAAGATTTTCCGATTTGAATAAAATTGAATATTACCAAAAAATGTTATATTAGTAAGAGGACAGATCGAACAAATATATAATAAAAACATTTAATTGACTTGTAGGAAGAAATCTTTGTTTACAGTTTGTTTATCATTAACATTTTGAATTTTCAAATGAAAAAAAGAAATACGACAGACAACATGACATCGTATTTTTAGCATAAACTATTTTCAAATGAAAAAGAAAAAATCAAACGCGTTCCGTATGATGTCGAAAATCTATTTGATTAAACTCAAAATTGTAAAATAATTATTTATGTTTGTTTCAGAGTTATCTAAAAAAAATGACTTTAGGTGAATTAATAATCTCTTTTTTCTACATGATAGAATTATTGTAAAAACATTGCTGATTTAATTTAACACCTCATGCATTTTGAGTTTAAGAAAAAATAAGTTGTAAAAAGTTGTTTTGAACTAATTCCCAACTTAAATTAATTTTCTTCAAAATCGATCAAATGCGTCCCATTAATCCAACAGTACATCCAAGCTAATTATTTATTTATAGAAAATTAAAGGGAGAAAACTCTTGTCTGCAAAACAGAAACGCTATAAAATTGATTATTTTTTTGTTTTTGTTGAAACTAATTTCTGTGGCATAATAAGGATTAAGCTGGGTGATTTAAAAAAAATGAAGAAATGGTCCATTTATTTTTAAGGGCGGGTCATAAATTTCCATTCCGCCAAGATATTTTGACTATAGGGCCCACCGTCTTTTCCGCTTCTGATGGGTTAAAGAATTAGATAGAATGTATATTCAAACTCAGTTTTATTCTTCAGAAATCTTTCATGAATCTTTGGTCACTGTTTTAACGAGTTAACTGTTGAAAAGGTATCAGAACTTTGATTACAACAGTCAACACCTTAAAACTTATATGATTCATATCATGGAGAATGATTCAGTCACAAAATTATCGAAACAGTGGCATAATTCAACTAAACGTTGAATAATAACTAATCATCACACAAGAGAATGAATAGTTTCCATAGTAAAAAATTTTTTTTCAAAAAAAACCGTAAACCGAGGTTTTAAGGGAAAAAAAAACGAAACCGATACCAAAATTTCAAAACCGCTTAACTCTAATTTTTAGTTTCAACACGGGTTTATATATTTATAGGTGTTTACTCAATTTTTTTCTATCTTTATTAATTTTCTTATAAATAGATTACGCATTTAAATCAATATTAAATAGTCTAATAAAGTCTTTAAATATCATGCACGAGTTTAATTTTAAAGCATTCATAAATTTAATGAACTTTTCTTTAAGTTTACCTTTT
>OY744530.1:73189177-73226677 GCA_963556195.1 Sepiola atlantica
TTCTAACATTATAAATCATAGAAATAAGCAGACTTGTTATATTTTTATTATTTCATCAATAATAAATCAATTGATGCTAAGACCTTGCAGTTCATTTTCACCTTTACAGAAAGTAAACATCTTCATTTTCAAAGGGCATTTCATTTTTAAGTAAAAAGAAAACACATTTTTTTTTATATCAAATGTCATCATTTCAGATTTTACATTCATGTAGTATTTATGATAGTATTGAAATTTTATTGAAATGCATTTCAGTTTTCAAAAAGACATCTAGTTAATGCGCAACAAGAGTCATCGTTAAGGTTATATTCCTAAAATCAATAAAAGTTTCAGGTTTCAAAATCAGACATGTTCACCCCAGTCAGGATTGGTTTGTGTTGTTTTGTGTTACGGCATTGGTTTGTGTTGTTTTGTGTTACGGCATATCAACTTTTAGGGATTATATAAAGCAGTTTATTTTGATAAAAAGTTTTTATGCTTAAAGTAGGTATCAAACCAGACAGTTTAGTGCGTAAAAATGGGTAATATAGGTGAAATTCCATTTCAACTTGTGATAACTCATATTTATTTAGTTATTTTAATAAAATTTGGATGTAAAAAAAAAAAAAATGTAATATTTTCTCTTTATAAATGTACATTTCTTTCTCTTGTGTTATTAGTTTTTTTTTTGTTTGTTTGTTTTTTTTTCAGGTTATTTTAAGTTAGGTTACTATTTTCCGTGATATGTGATGTATTTTTTTTTTTAATGTCGGTGTTTTTCAACTTAATGCACACAATATTGTTTGTCTCTGCATATAAAAACAGTTCTATCTTAAAGAAAAAGGTTCACTTGTCAATATGGTGGGTTTAATATACTGTTTCACAAAAGAATCCAAGTTAAAAACTTTAGTAAATTAAATTTTTGTCCAGTTATCTAGAATGGTTGGAGGCAGAGAAAGATTGGGTAGTTAATAAGGTAGGCAGAAAAAGAAGAGATAGAAAGCGATGATAAAGATGGATTCCATGGTGGGGGTAGAAGTGAACACTGTCCAAGAGTGTCCGATGCAGTTTGATGTTGTGCCTAGGATAAATTCTATTCAACTCATAGATGGGACTGACTATCACTCCAAGTTAGAGTGGACCTGGGAGTAATAGTGACGAAGGAGTGACCTCAGACTTCCCCAAAGCTCCAAAATTGGAGCTCCACCACCAGTATTGCTTTGCTACTTTGGTCTACGACATTTCAGACCAACTGTTAGTTCTTACCATCAGCAAAATGCAAGCTAAACATAACGATGGAGGAAATAAGCTGGATGTTAGTTGGAGAATCATATTTAACTAAGACTAATGCTGAATGATAAGAACTCTTTAACGCATACATATTTTTAACAGGTAAATTACCAATCAAAAGAAAAAAAACGTTCATCTTATGCATAGCTTAAAAATGTTGACTAATTTTTTTCAAATTTTATTCATTATTTTCAATCCTCTCATAGTATTCATCATTCAACTGTCAATCTATCCATCTCATTAACCCTTATCACTGGGGGTGTTTTTAGCCGTAATAAGTGGTGACTCATTAATATACAGGGTGATTGGAAAATAACGCCCTATACTTGTAAGTTCTACTTTTAAGTTATTACTGAAATATAATTCTTACAAGAAATGGAGGGGGGGGGGGGGGCGTTATGAATTATGCATTATTTTTTCCTTTAGTCCTATCATTCCACGAGCGAGGTTTTTGACAATGGGGAAAAAATGACGTTTTCTGGGTCGGCTGCTGTTTACAATACGCTCATAGTATTCATCCCCATTCATCTGTCAATCTATCCATTCTGCTGACCCTAATCTTGGTAAGTGTTGACTCATTAGTAAAAAGAAAAAAAGTTCATTGTGAAATCAGTTGATGCGGTTTCCAGGCAGTTTTATAATTTTGAATAAAACCTCATGCTATACACTTTCTTATAAAAATTATATTTCAGTAATAAATTACGAGCACTTAATAATAGGGAGTTACTTTCCAATCACCCTGTATAAAAAGGGGGGGGGGCAAGACGATTCTGTTCAAAACATTGGGGTGGGAAGAATTTCTTAATCTGTTTTTTTCCTAAAGTTTTTTTTTTACCATTTATCGAGGTCAAAAGTCACTCAAGGGTTAATGAAATGAATGGATTGTCAGTTGAATGAATATTATGAGAGGATTTAAAATGAATGAAATGAACAAAATTTAATTACTTAGACTTATCAAACTGTCCTAAATATTTGGTGACATTGAATTTGAGGATGATCATATAGTATGTAGGGAAGCAGTTCCATTGTAATGTGTTCTACAGATGAGAAGTTTTTGGAAAGAAATTGTTCATAGAAATTCTTTTCGATGTTAGGCACACAAAGGAAAGTTCTGTGCAGTTGTGGTAGGAAGAAGAGTTATGAATGTCGTACAAGGAGGAACTCGTGATTGGATCTCAGTCAAGCACCTTCCATGGAAATAATTATAGAGTAGACAAAGACTAGCAACGTCTCTTCTGTGAGAAAGGGGTTGTAGACAAGAGATCATCCCCACTAGATCGCAAAGTCGATGTTGTACTCTATCTAAAGCAAGAAAGAGTGCTCCGAGTGGCACCTCTCCAGATGTGACATAAGTACTCCATCTTAGGATGTATCTGATTCATATATAGGTTAAAGATTGCATCAGAAGCTAGGTATGTTCTGGACCGATAGAATGATCCAACCTAGCAATCTTAGCAACAGATTGGAAATAAGTCTTCCATTTTAAGTTTTTTTTTGTTTTTTTAACCTCTTTCTTACATATCAGCCAATCTTAATTCACGTTTAAAAAAAAAAAAAAAAATTTTTTAAACAAAACGTGCAAAAAAAAAAAACTAAAAAATTGTATATATATATATATATATATATATATATATATATATAGATATATATTACAAAATGGTATCTTATAGAATACACAGGTGATATTGCTTAAAATAGACTTCTTGTTTTTGTTAAACTTAATATGATTGGATGGTTTCCAGACAGATTGTGCTCATAACTGTTCCTTTTTCTACTAAAAACTTCAGAAGTTCTCAAAACAAATCCAAGAAATTTAAAATGAAAATAGAAAAATAAATATTTTAGATTTGTAGTTTTAAATCCGTATTGTACAAATCACAGAGTTTTGTTTGTTTACATTTATGGAGGAGAAGGAAAAAAAATCGAAATATTCTGTCACCCCTTTTCAAATCAAGGCTATGGAGATACTCACAGACAATAAACGAAATTGATTGATGAGAAACTAAGAACGGATATTCTTAAGATGTGTCCATTCAATCTGCATTTAGCGCTGAAAATGACATTTCATACTGAAGCATGACATACATGAACAAAACCTCAGAAATACAATGACATATCTATGAGAAAAATTTAAAAAAAAAAAAAAAAAAAAAAAAACGGCAAATCAAAAGGCAATTATCCAAAGATCAGCTCAGTATTATATTTAAAAAAATTTAAAAAAAACACGAATAAAATTCACTGTAGGCAACAGTGTGGATTGAACTTAGAATTGAACTTTGATAAGAGTCAAATTCATCTTTACACAGCACTCGAGAGATGAGACATGATTAATAGGTTATTAAGAGGAATTTATGACAGATCAAACCGTAGGTGTTTGTCGCAATACTATTAGGGTATTTCTGTTCGTAAAAGTAATTGCATTTTTCACCACTATGAATCACCAACTGGGGCGAAATAATTTACAAAATTGCATCCAGCATTAGTTTATCATCTCTTTCTTGACATTTTATAGAGTGTTAAAAGGGGCACCCAATCATCCAGGAATGAGAGTTGTTGTATATTAGGAAAAAAAAAAAAAAAAATTATATTTTTATTATAAATCCCGGTAAAAAAAATTAGAGTAAAATGTCTTGTTTATGTATGCCCGGTGTGAATGCAGACCACACAATATCATTGTAATACGCCCTAATACAAAACTAACATTAAATTCCTCATAAAATTTTATGAGAAAAACAGTGTTTGAGCTTTATTTTCAATTGCATTGCCAGACAGATACATCACATTTATAGTATAAGATGTCAGAGTTTAATGCCATAAGGATAATAACTTTTAAAAAGTAAGATATTTGCCCTTTATTACTTTATTAATTCAAAAGACATCAAAAAAAATTGTATAGTGTAATATGAAGGCTGTGAAAGTTTGTACATGTTTGCTATAATTTAAAAGATTTTAAAATGGCGATTGTGACATCTTCTCTTCTCTTATATAAAGGAGAGTTGTCTGTTTGTATGTCTGCAAAAGGCTCCCGAGATACTCGACAGTCCATAAAGTCGACATTTTTTTTAATCCTCCAGCTTTCGGACGCATAATGTCCAGAAATTGAAAAAAAAACAAAAAAACCATTGATTTCTTCATGCCGAACCGACAAGGAACGGTGGGGTATACCAAATTTCATCCCCCCCCCACACACACACATCTTCACATTGTCATGCACAACGAGCCCGGATTAAAACAGTGTTTAACTGACCTATTTTCATCTGTTTTTATACTCTGTTCGTTTGGGCTGTTGAATAACAACGAAGAGCCACAACCTCGAGGTTGATGGTTCGATCTCCACTGACTCCCAGAATTTTTTTTATATAACGGTGACCTAAATACACATCGAAGAGGGGGGGGTAAGACAGAGTTAATACTTACTTTTGCCCTGGGCAACGAGGAAAGATGGGTAGGAAGGGACGGGAGAGCGAGCAGGAAGACAGTGGGGTGAGGGAGAGTTGGGGGGAGATAAACATTTGCCTGTGGGGGGGGGGGAGTGCTGGGGGGGGGGGGGGGAGTGCGGGGGGGGGGGGAGTCGACCATCGGGTTAGGGGATGAGGTACAATCGGGAAAGACACAGCTTTTACTCCAGGGAAGAGAGAGATAATTACACTTTTGCCTTTTGTCTGTGTGTGCGTGCGTCCAGCTAAAACTACAGAACAAACATCAAAGTTGATATTTATAATGTCTAAAATTTAGAAAAAAAATACCCATTCTTTGACCTTAACCCACCGCCGATTTCGTCGAGGGGGGGGGGGGGTCACGTAATTTTCATGTACTAACTAAAGGGAAGTAACTGATTTCTTTTCAAGGAGTTATTTCCCTTATGCTGACTCGAGTAATCTATAAAAAGTGTATGCCCAGAGAGAAGAATGGGCTGGGAAGAGAAGAAACAGGGGGGGGGGGGGGTAGGAGAGAGAAGTTTTAATAGAAATAGGTTACACTTTTGTCCCGGGCAATGCCGGGTAGCCCTGCTAATATCAAATAAGCCTCGCTCTAGAAAATGACCCACATTGAATAAAAAATTAAAATAAATGTAAAAAATTGGAACTATGTCAAAACACAAAGAGCTTGGCACAAAAACTGTCCAGACGTTGACATGGCAAGTGGATTGTGAAGAGAAAATTTAGGTCAGTTATGAGCTTCCATTTGAAAACCAAATATGACATCCCACCATCCATAGTGGTCTTAACCAGGAATACCAACAAAAAAAAACAAAAAAAAAAGATCCAGATTTTTTTTTTTCTTCCGCTTCTATCACAAGAACATTTTATAACATGGCAGAACACTCAGAAACAAAAGAAATTTAAAATGTCTTTCAAAATAATTTTTTTTTTTGGGGGGGGGGGGTAATTTATTTAAACATGGAATCAAAAAATTTACTTCCTGAAGCTCATTTAACTTAGATTCGTTTTTATATCCATTCTGGTAAAATCTAATTACACATCCTAATTTACCAGATTTCTTAGTTATTACAAGGCCAAGCAAAAATTATCCATTGATCAAATCATTACATAGGAATCTTTTCTGGTTTGGAAAAAAAATGTCTTGGAGAAATTAGGTGCAACTAACTCAATGGATGGGTAGTTTTCGGTGGGACCCTTATGTAAGTAACAGTTTGGCCCTAACAGATTTCTTAGTGTGTGTGTGGGACATACCTTTTCCAAAGGTATTCATGCATAAACGAACTTAAACATGACAGAACTTGAAATAGAATTGCTAATTCTTTCGTCCACATCGATAAGCATTGTCACTCGAACCTCCATTAGTTGATATTTGAGACTATGGTAAATGTCCTATCAAGATAATTAGATCAGGCAAGGTTATTTTTTTTTAATGAAAAACTAAAAGTATCAAGAAACTACTTTGAAGTATTGATACTTCGATGCATCTTTTCTTTTTTTTTTTTTTTAATATGATAAACATTATGCATTCAATAGAAAAGTTGTATAAAATTATAATTCTCCAAAATCTTTTTAATATAACATTGATTTTGCATAGCTTGATGGTTTACTGTTAGACCCCCCCCCTTTTTGCTTTTACTTACTTAGTCCTTTGATCTCCTTTCCCTAACTCCTGACCACATTTTGATCTTGCTGTTGTAGAGTGTTCATTTAACTTTAAATTCACTTTCCCCGCCTTCATGCTCTATTTCTTATTCTTTCATTGTATGGTTTTAAATTTGCGAAATGCAACATATGGGGTACTCTCCATTAACCAGTCATGTCATTATAGGAGCTTTTTCCTGGTACCATAAGTAGTATCGAGTATAGCTTTTCATACTAGTAGTAACAGATTGAAGTTAAAATTTTGGTATGCTAACAACTACAAAAAAAAGAGCAGAAAAGAAAAAGCCCTTAACAATAATAAAGTCAAGAGGTTTACAACTAACAAGAAGTGGAATGTTAACAATAACATTTATTTAATGTGGTGTTTATATACATATACACACACACACACACACACACACACACACACACACGTGTTGTCTTGATTGTCACCATACACACTTCATAAAATTATAAAGGGTGAATGGTAGTTGCCAAAAGCTACCATTCATCCTTTAAGTAAATATTCATAAACAAATGATTCTTCAAAGATTCACTATTATATCAGAATGCTTATTTCGGAACCAAATGTGCAAGTTCATTCAGATATATTTCATCGATGTCAAACACAAAATTGATTTACAAATGAATATGTACAGAAAAAATATTGTAAGTAAAAGTACTTGGAAATTCCAAAAGGGTTACATGTATATATGTATAAATAACAAATACTGACTCAACGGATCAAGGGTGGTCCAGTAATATATATATATATATATATATATATATATATCGAAATATCGTGAGACAATTAACACAACACGTGAACAGCCATCTTCCGGGAAGACAGACATTAACAGAGGCTGAAGAACGTTCCAATAAAGAGGACTTTATAGGTCCCCTTTGTTAGGATTTGAAACCGACAGTACCGATGTTGTACTGATCTTCTGTAATACAAACATAATTAAATAAATATTACGCTCTTATTTTTGATTTTTCTTAATAATCGAGTACTCTGCTGGGATTCTCTCCCACTGCCCTTACATATATATTATATAATTGACATTCAGTCTACGCATCGGGTTTTAATTCCCAGCCGGTTTGTGAAATATTTTTCTAGATTCTCAATTATTACTTAATGTTATGTTGTATTTATATAAATCTTTATAAATCTACTTTCAATCTTATGTTAGGCTAACCCACAAATACAGTTATAGTTATGTGCTAAACCCACCTTAAAAAAAAAAAAAAAAAAAAAAAAAAAAAAAAAAAAAAAGAAACGTTTTACTTTTTTTATTTTTTATTTTTTAATAGTAATCATTTTTAACTGTTCAAATCTTTTTGCCGTTTTTATATTGTAGTTGTAAAAAAAATCATTGTGTACAACTTTAGAAGACACAAATTAAACTCCAATGGGAATTCTGGCGACTGGCAGGCTGTGTGCATGTCAACTTTTGCCAAAAGGTTTAATCAAATTAAGCAATGGCAAAAGATAAGCGTATTTGCACAGGGTTTAACCTCTTTACATTTTCCAATGACCAAGAACCATTATCACAAGAGTTTAGAGTGTTTCAACATTTTTTTGTAGTCATATAGTAACAAGAGCTGGATAAATAAATAAAAAATACAAAAAGTGTTGTCATTAAAAAAACAACACAACCACACACAAGGGGAGGGGGGCATCATATACCATATATAGAGCTTTTAAAACAAAACAAATATTTTTTTAAATATATAATTATGCACAGACACGTGTTTCGTCACATTGGTGAAGGGAAACTATTCCCAATTAGCATTTAGGTAAAGTGCTTTCAATTTATGCAAAATAAACGATATATAAAATACTAAAGCCGAGTGAATCAACTTTTTTTATGAAGGCGTTTTTCTATATACTTCAGTAACACAAAATACATGCTAAAATATACTTTGGTTCTGGGACGGAGTTATGCTTGAAAAAAAAAAAAAAAAAAAATTCTAATTAGCCATAATTTGTAATTTACTGAACAAGTTATTTATCTCTTGATTAGCTATCTATTTTTTTTTACTCTTTTTCACTGTATATGTTAATTCAAGACTATTTTTGAATGTCTGAGCATTTAAGGCAAGGGCGGCAACCTTTTCAGAGTGAGGGCTAGATGAGACTGTTGGAAGAAGATCGCGGGCCGGAGTTAAAAACGAAATCTTAGAATTACTATATTTTGTTTACATGAATAAATTGTACACAAATTGCATTGAACACTCTACAAATCTGATATTTTTTCTCAAGAGACTTCTGTATGTGATGTTATAAAAGGCGCCGACGAAGAGTCATTTTGGAATCATAAAAAATAATGACTAGGGAAGTAGCAAGTTGATCCAGTATTCGTTTTGACACACCTCACATAGGTTCTATGCTTCATGCACTTTCCTCGTCTCACATGTCCTCTTTGCTTCTCTTTCTCTTTTTCTATTTTTATCTCAGGCCAAGGATTTGAAATTAATAGTTAAAGAAAAATGAAATATACATGCATCATCGCTCGCTGATATTTATACATTTTTATCCCACTGTAAATCTTAGTCGAAACCTACTTTTACGTCTATGTCACAAAATGATATGAGTTTTACTGGGAGGTCCGCGGGCCGGATTACATTAATAAAGCATAGCAGGGTGGCGGGCCGGATGCTAAGCCTTCGCGGGCCGGGGGTTGCCCGCCCCTGATTTAAGGTATGGGTGACTCTTCAGCATTGCTTCTTAATTGCTTTATTTTGCCATTTAATTTACATAGTGTGTTCGTAAACAATTATGTAAATTAAATAGCAAAATAATAATTTTCTTGACTTTTCTATTATCCATATGAACTCATTTTTAGTTATGCAAGAAGAAAGTTTTAACAGATGTCAGTTTATGAATTTTCGAATGAAATAAAATTTTAAAAATTCTAAAAATAAATATTTAAAATGTTTGTTACTATTTTACTGGAAATAATTAACATGGCCAGCTCCAATGAAAGAGTAACACTTATTTTTTAAACTTTTGTAAACATACTTTTAAATTCTAGAAATAATTATTTTAAAATTCTTTAAAGACATCTTTTATTTGTGATTTTTTTTTAATACACTGATGGGTCATCACTTAAGGCCGAGAGGCCACTCAAGGATAAGTATTAACGAGTATGTCAGTTGGATGATGAACAACACAGAATTGGAAACGATGGGTGGAATGGGCAGAATTTGATTATTTAAGAGGACAGCTCAAAAGCATTTGTTAACATTAAAATTGCAAAGGACCATGTTGTCGTCAGCTGGGAAGCAGCCCCACAGCATTGTGTTCTACAGATGAGAAGTTCTTGGAAATAATTACATGTATCATATCTTTAATGGGGATGAGGGGTATTATTTGCATTTATCTGCCTCTTCACTACGGCTGAATATAGCCCAGTCAATAATGTTGGGTATGGCCATTATTAAACGCTGCAAATGTCTTCAAAAATGTCCTCATCCATATCAGCATTCCTACACTAAGGCACCGCCTAGAACCGTGTACATAATCCCATCCTTTATTTTATTGCTACTTAAAGCCGTCCAGCACATGCCAGCATGTAAACCGACTATGATGATGATGATGATAATACTACTCTATTACGTAGTAAGATAATCTAGATTTAAGATAAGTTGTAATTGTATACACACATAAGAAACATGTAGGCAAGTTTTAAGATATTGTTTACTCTTGTCAAAGTTAAGAAAGTCGAACCTGACGGAATTATTTATACTCCACCTAGGATCAAAGTGCCACTCTCCAACATATCTACCAAGGATAGCAGGATTGGGATTTTTATTTGGAAAGAAAACTTTCCAGACATTTCAAATATTCTAACATACAAGATTCCAACTGAGCAGGACATTACAAACCAGACTATTAAACATCAGGAGAAACGCCAAACATACAGATTGATAACTGCCCTATATGTATACCAACTAAAATTACTAGAAGTTTCTATGCACTTATATAATGAGTATATTTACCTCCTCTTCAAGGGATTAGACACAAGTAGTTTGAAAAGCCAGCATACTAGAATAAGCACACCAACCTAAAAAAAAATGCCTGAGCAGCCCATTAGTATTCCCCAGTAGGAGTGCCTCAGGCGATTAGAAATAAACTAACCCCTTCTCAGAGAGAGAGAGTACAGCCTGGGAAGGTGGACCTTCTAAGACTAAACAGAGCCATAACTCAGCCTGACAGCAACAAAGCTACTGCAAGATTGCACCAGTTGAGGATATGTCTTCAACAATCAAACAACCAGTCGTTATGAGTATTTTACCATGATGCTGCCAAGTTTTCAAGTCCTACAAAAACGTGAATATCTATGATCAACATGTATTATTTACCAGTTTCAAACGGCTTTGTTGTCAGTAGATTAACGTTTCGGCCATTCTACATTCTAGTCTTCTTCAGTTACCTATTGTCATAGTTGGTAAATGTATGGTTGACCACTCCCCATGGTTTTAGTGCATAAATGATGATAGATCTGATAGGATTTGAACTTTACAATTCCATAGTCGAATGGTATCCATCACACTAATGTACACCATTTTTTGTTTTTAATTTTTGTGTCTGGTAAACAGACTGATTACAAAATGAAAACCCAAGTAAAGGTTATAACATTATGAATGATACAAATAAGCAAATGAGACTTGTAATATTTTTTCTTACTTTTCCTTTTTATTTCATCAATTATAAATCAATTGATGCTAAGAGCTTACAGTTCATTTCACCTTTAGAGAAAGTAAACACTTTGATTATTTCCGAAAGAGCATTTGATTTTGCCGTTAAAACAAAAAAATTAAATCCTCAATTACCTGTGGAATCACAACAGGTGGGGAATGCCAAGATAAACATTTTTGTGGCCAAGCTTCAAG
Organism: Sepiola atlantica; assembly: GCA_963556195.1. Lineage (NCBI taxonomy): Eukaryota > Metazoa > Mollusca > Cephalopoda > Sepiida > Sepiolidae > Sepiola > Sepiola atlantica. The sequence continues at coordinate 73,200,430 of OY744530.1, forward strand.
TGTTTAAAAATCACTAAAGCTTAATTTAAAACTGACAGTAAATTCTCAAATTAATTCAGCCATTGGCAATATGAATTTAGGGTTTAGTAACCATATTTTTACAATATTAAGTCTTTCTAATATTTACTATTTTGAGAGAAAAAAAGGGGAGACAAAGCGAAAGACAGAGACACAAATAGAGAGCGAGCGAGAGAGAGAGAGAGAGAGAGCACGCGAGAGACACAAATAGAGAGCGAGAGAGAGAGAGAGAGAGCACGCGAGAGACACAAATAGAGAGCGAGAGAGAGAGAGAGAGAGAGCACGCCAGAGACACAAATAGAGAGCGAGAGAGAGAGCACGCCAGAGACACAAATAGAGAGCGAGAGAGAGAGAGAGCACGCCAGAGACACAAATAGAGAGCGAGAGAGAGCATGCCAGAGACACAAATAGAGAGCGAGAGAAAGAGAGAGAGAGCACGCAAGAGACACAAATAGAGAGAGAGAGAGAGAGCACGCGAGAGACACAAATAGAGAGCGAGAGAGCGAGTAAGCGAGAGCGAGAGCGAGAGCGCGACAGACACATATAGAGAGCGAGCGAGAGAGAGAGAGAGCGCGAGAGAGACACAAATAGAGAGCTAGAGCAAGAGCCGCAAAGAGAGCGAGAGCCGCAAAGAGAGCGAGAGACGCAAAGAGAGCGAGAGACGCAAAGAGAGCGAGAGACGCAAAGAGAGCGAGAGACGCAAAGAGAGCGAGAGACGCAAAGAGAGCGAGAGACGCAAAGAGAGCGAGAGACGCAAAGAGAGCGAGAGCCGCAAAGAGAGCGAGAGCCGCAAAGAGAGCGCGAGAGCCGCAAAGAGAGCGCGAGAGCCGCGACGCAAAGAGAGCGCGAGAGCCGCGACGCAAAGAGAGCGCGAGAGCCGCGACGCAAAGAGAGCGCGAGAGCCGCGACGCAAAGAGAGCGCGAGAGCCGCGACGCAAAGAGAGCGCGAGAGCCGCGACGCAAAGAGAGCGCGAGAGCCGCGACGCAAAGAGAGCGCGAGAGCCGCGACGCAAAGAGAGCGCGAGAGCCGCGACGCAAAGAGAGCGCGAGAGCCGCGACGCAAAGAGAGCGCGAGAGCCGCGACGCAAAGAGAGCGCGAGAGCCGCGACGCAAAGAGAGCGCGAGAGCCGCGACGCAAAGAGAGCGCGAGAGCCGCGACGCAAAGAGAGCGCGAGAGCCGCGACGCAAAGAGAGCGCGAGAGCCGCGACGCAAAGAGAGCGCGAGAGCCGCGACGCAAAGAGAGCGCGAGAGCCGCGACGCAAAGAGAGCGCGAGAGCCGCGACGCAAAGAGAGCGCGAGAGCCGCGACGCAAAGAGAGCGCGAGAGCCGCGACGCAAAGAGAGCGCGAGAGCCGCGACGCAAAGAGAGCGCGAGAGCCGCGACGCAAAGACAGGGCGAGAGCCGCGACCCACAGACAGGGCGAGAGCCGCGACCCACAGACAGGGCGAGAGCCGCGACCCACAGACAGGGCGAGAGCCGCGACCCACAGACAGGGCGAGAGCCGCGACCCACAGACAGGGCGAGAGCCGCGACCCACAGACAGGGCGAGAGCCGCGACCCACAGACAGGGCGAGAGCCGCGACGCACAGACAGGTTGAGAGCCGCGACGCACAGACAAGGCGAGAGCTGCGACGCACAGACAAGGCGAGAAAGTTGAGATACAGACAGAGAGAAAGAGCTACAAACCGATATCTTTGTCAGATTGGAAGGAGCTTTGTGCATTTCTCCTGTGTGGTGGCATGTAAAAGGTTACAGACTATGTAAAAAACAGAACTTTACAGTGAGATGATGGCATAACAGCAGTAGCTGAAACATCAAGAAGAAACCGACACGCTTGCACAAAGACCAGGAAAGAGGCCAAATGCAGGGTTGTTTTAAAGTATGGGCAATTTTGAGTACAGTAGAGTTGCTTTGTATTTTATGGTAGCTATGTTAAATTTTGTTTTGGAAAAGTTGGCATAATTAATAGGAAGACAGTATCAGTTTTTTTCTTTTTTTTGGGGGGGGGGGCTTTTTTAAGTTCATCATTTGACAAAAGCATTTCAATTTACTATAGGTCATTTACGAATGTTTCTCTGCTATATACTACAAATTCTGGCAGAGAGGATAGAGTTTTGAACACGGTGTTCTATACTTGTGGCTTTAAAGGGGCAAAAAGAAAAAAAAAAGACAACAAGGAGGTAGTTAACTAGAGTATGTATTTACAGAAACTACAGAAGTAATGTGTTGCCAGAGACTGCTTCTGGAATTGTCATAGGAACTGTCTATTCATAGTGACAATAGGGTAGATCACCATAAATACTAAATACCTTTCAATTTTGCAAGGGAGAGCTTAAACTGGAGGCCTATTTTAAAAACTACAACCCACGCATTTTAGTTTTTGTTCAGTTTTACTCAGGTTGGCTGCTGTAGTAATGGTCGGATTTTAAAATTCAAAGCAATTTTTGCTTATCTTTATTGAAATAAGTTTACGGTTCTGTCAGAGGGATCGGAAGGAGTTCGAACATTAAGAATGCTAGGAATCAGAGTTAAAAAAATTTTTAAATAAAAAATAAATAAACGGGCTGAATATTGAAAGACTTTAAAATAAGGAGTCAGATATTTTGGAATTCTAAGAGTCTGAGCTCATATTTCCAGACTCCTGCTTGCTATATATTTTTTATTTATTACAATATAAAAATAAAATAAAATAACGTTTTTTGTTCGAAATTCACTAAATTCAATTTATCAATATTGGTTTTATACCTTTTTATTCTAAGTGCAAAAAAAAAAAAAAAAAAAAATTTAAATATTTAAAGCAGCGACGACTACCACAAGAGCCAATAAGATGGAAGAGAAATAAGAATGTGTCACTCTTAGCTTTTTAAATAGACCTCCCAGTGTCAACTAACTCGCATGATTTAATATAGGACACCATGGACACAATCTTGTATGTGTTATTCTCCTTTAAAAATCGGAGCAGAATACCTTTGTTAATATTTATATCTTATTGCTTTTAGCGTGACCTGTTACGGTCAGATGGACAACGAAACACAAAGAAAAGTCCACCTGTTCATTATATAAGTGAATTGGTTCACTGCCCAGGGATCGAATATACAACAACCGGTCTTAAATAACTGATATTTGAGAGGGGAAGACAGACACCAGACTTCTTTTCTAATAGAAACATACTTAATATAGATCTTTTGTTTACAAAATAAAAAGATGAAAACAAAAACTAAGAAAACAAACTTGACATTAATGGCAACACGTTTTTTAAAGATCATCTCATGCTGAGAATATTTGAAGTTTGAATAAAAAGTTTGGCATTCGAGATTAGCAAACAAAACTACTAAACTTATCTATTAGGTTGTTATAAAAATAATGGCTGATTTCATTAAGCTTTTGCTGCTCATTGAGCTCTTGAAAAACCCATTTATCAAACTTTTTCGCCTTTCCAATACTCTGTAAATGACGTGAAACTGTTTTAGTGCTGACAGCAAGTGTCCAAGACATTTCATTGATACGTTGACGTGGATTTTGCTCAACAAGTGCTTGCAATTGTTCATTGTCAAGATTACACGGCTGTCCTCTACATTCTTTATCTTCAAGGCTCTCATATCCACTACAGAGTTTCTGGAACTACGTTCATACTGAACGATCGCTTGTGGATCCATCTCCCCATGCACTTGATATTGGCAGAAGTTTCAGAGGCATTGTGCCCAAGTTTGAACTCATGCAACATAAGGCGATGGTCATGTTTTGGCATATTCATCATTGAGGGTCTTCTATGCTTAAAAAATTATTTCTATCTGAAAAAGTTACAAATTATTATCGAGAACACATTAATTATCATATATGTTAAAATTTTACCAAAAATAAACGATAAATTCTGTGTTAAAATGACTTTTTAAAACCCAGCGCTTCAAGCGGACATTATTTTTGTAACAACCTAATATTATGCTAAAATGAGAGTTGGTTAACGTTTCTTTCCCTATATACTTTAACACAAAATACATGCTAAAATATACTTTACTTAGATTGAGTTATGCATGAAAAAAAAAAAAAAAAAAAAATTTTTTTTGAATTGTTCTAAATAATCTTAACTTATAATTAACTGAACAAGCCTTCCATCTCTCTCTCTCTCTTATCCTCTATATGTTGATTTAACGACTATTTCTTAAACTCTGAGCATTTAGATAAATTGACTCTTCTGATCGGAGTCATCTAATTTACATGTGTCTGTACACCATGAACATGTATGTAAATTAGATGGAATAACAATAATATAGCTGTAACAAGATGTATTTTTAGTTATGCAAGAAGCATGTCATTAGATATGTCACGGTTTATGAATTTTCAAATGAAATCGAAGTAGAATAAGTAGTGGTTGTGACCCAACGGGTCACAGGTATGTCTACTTATCTGTATATATGAATCAGTGCTTTGTCTTAATATGCAATTCATGTAGCTTTCTTTATTCAATATTCTGATTATTTTTAAAGCTGAGAAACTTGAAAAAGTATATCACAAAAAAATCATTAAATATAGAAATAGTTGGATTTTAAAGATCTTCAACTCAAAGGATTTTATTTTAGTCTGAAAAAGAGAAACGATATGAGAATGATACAATGAATGCTTAATGCGAGTTCTAAAGACTCATTAAGATTTAATGACCTCAGAGGAAGATTAACTCTGGTCAGTATAGGAAGATGTGTAAAACAGGAGATTTTGATGGTATGGCCATGTTGAAAGAATGGGGGAGTTACTGGGTTAGTAGATGTAGAACAGTTGAGGTAGCAGGTTCAGTTCACAGGAAAAGGCCAAAGAAAACATGGAAGTGATGAGAATAGACTTGAGGAAAAAAGGGATAAATAGAGACCTGGCCAGAGATAAGTTCCTTATAAGTCTATTTCTAAAAGCCATCCAACGCATGCCAGCATGTAAAACTAACGTTAAACTAAATATGACGATTTGAAATTAGTCATTTTCAACTGTTGAGGAAGTCATTTTGCAGTTCTGAGAAAATCCAGGATTTATTTTATATCGCTTTCATCATAAAAATGAATTTTATCATGCAGTAAAGTGTAAAAATTATTCATCTAGAATAGTAGATCTTCAGTTTATCAGATTTCACAATTAATGTGGGTGTTAATCTGACAATTTTTATTTTATCCTCACTTTTATATTTTTAGTGACCACTTGGTTAGATATCATTTCCCATAAATGAGGTCACCATTTTTATGTGTTGTGTTATAATGGGTGTCAGGAAAAAGAGGTAAAAGGCAATAGTGAAGAAACAGCTGGATTTATATACATGCATATTTATTCTCACAAAAAGTTTGTCAAAGACAAATGCAAAAAAGGAATACGAAATATGTAAAGTGGTACTTAATATGATAAACAAAAGGGTAAAACTAGACATAATTGCTTAAAAAAGAATACATTAATGTCCCAATACAATAAGATGTGTTGCTTGGGTTATAGATAGAAGATATTTGAACAATTAAATATGACTTACATTAGTTGGTTCTGTTCTGGGAGTCTGAGCGACTGCTACCAGAAAAGGGAGTCTAATACAACTACTAGGAGGGTTTGTGAAGGCATGTCAAGTCAGATTGCCTTGAAGGACCAGCCAGAAAAGATGATAGCTCTCGTTCTGACTTCCATATCGCATAAGATGAGTTTTCTTACTTTCAAATAGAAGAGCGCATTTCTCTAACGCTGAAAGAATGGTTCATGGGAGAATGGTTCAAGGGAGATAAGTCAGATATCTGTCAAAGGGAGATCACCCATAATTCTGAGGCAACAACTATACATTGCTGCATATAATTTTTCCAGTAGTAACTGCTAAAAATAGAAATTTAAGTTTCAAAACTGCTATAAGTTTTGTATTGCTAATCCCTAAAAAAAAAAAAATAAATAAATAAATAAAATATTTGCTAGGTATCATACCAAGTCAAACATGGGGGATTTTCAGTTGATAACTTTCCTAATAGTATTAGCATGAACTCAGCCTACTGACAACAGTTTGCATTACACATAAGACTACACAGACTTAAAATTCCTCATTGGAAAAGATTTCAACAGACACCTGAAGAAGATCCAAGAGTATAACTGTTGAAACATTGAATAAAAATACAGAAAAATTTGGATTATTCAGACTACTGTTCTCATCTTGGTTGCTCCTGTCACAACATTTTGACCAATGTAACCTCAGACCTTCAGGTGCATCTTGTCAAACTTTGGAATCTTCATGCACAAGAGTAAGATATATCAAAGTAGCAACACATATGTTGGGCAACAATGGTCTCTTAAGTATACCTAGTATAGAATTGAATACAATATGGGGGGCCAAAACCAATAAGTATAAATAGTAGATTAGAAAATCCGGTAAGAGAATTGCAAGAAACTGGTTAAAAAAAAAAAATTTCAAGTTAATTCTATAGAAATATGTAGTAATGTCGAACTGGGGGTGGAGGTGATAATTCTATAATAAGGAGAAATACTACACATCTAAACAAAATTAGGTTTAAAGCTCTAAACATTCATACTAGAATCGTCCACATGGACGACAGTTCTAAGTGAGTCTTCCGGAAGTCGAAGTTTCAATTCTTGCTACAGGCAATAATAACTAAGAATAACAAAATTAACACTTCTACCTAATCGTAGCCGACGGAATGAGAACAATCTCCCCCTCAATCCATAGATTAAAAAAGGTTCAGTTCAAAATTTTTTTTTTACAGGTTCCGATGTTCAACTCTTAGATTTCAAAATTCGAAAAAATGCACCCGAATAAGGTTACATTGGCCAAAACGTTATGAATATAACAAGAATTATGGGAGTAGAAAGTAGACCTTGGATTTACTTTTGGCGGTCTCATAACCCCCCCCCCCCATTTTAGTCCTCACATTGCACGAGTTCTGTTTATGACAAAGGGGGAAGAATTGCTATTTTCTGGGTAAGCTGTTGTTGAGTGGGGGGTGTAGAGATTTTGAATCCTCTCATATTATTTATCATTATTCAACTGTCAATCTATCCATCTCATTAATTTTTATAATGGAGTGTTTGTTTTTTTAGCCTTGCTGAACTCATTAGTAAAAAAGATAAAAATTAAAAAAATTAAAAAATTATAGTTTGAATTTACAGATTAATATTCAATTTAGTTTAACTAAACTCCAAGAAGGATTTTTAAAAATAAAATGCTCAAAATGAAATAGAACAAATAATATTAAATTCCAGTTAGAGAGAGTAGAAAAATAGAAAAGAAGGGTATAAATAAGATAATTTTCTTCAGTTTCCAACTTAACATGAAACGTAGCAGCAGTAGTCATCATGGAACATGCTAGATGGAAAACCCAAGGTTATTTTGTGGGTATCTCTAAAACATAGGTCAACACTAGAATAGGTACCTCCTCCCCGGGGGTCATGGATGTTTACCTGTGAGAAGTAGTAACTTGAGCAGACTTGCTCCACCCAACTCCTACACTGAATACCACAAGCAATATCAGCAGAACTCTCAGCAGAAAGGAATTTGAGTCTTTCTAAATGATAGCAGAATCGGTTCCTGGTTTCTTTTTCCTGTACTTGATTTCAATGGCTGTGAAAACTAAACTAGCTACTAGTCTAGTTCTGCGTTGAAAGTCTACCTCTTCATTCATCCGACAGGAATACAGGTCATTTACATAAGTTTTGTATTTAACATCTGTATATAAACAGCATGGTACCAACCTAGGCCATAGGGAGTGAGCGAGTAAAAAAAAATGAATAAATAATCGACCGGCTGACCCCAAAAATTGCTTACTAAAGCCAGACTCCCCACTTTAGTATGCCCTCGATGGGAGAGATAAGCGAGAGTTGAAAAGGGATGGGTAGAGTTGATAAGTCCAAGAAAGCTTTATTTTCAAATTAGTAAAAACACGAAAAGTTTAGTGAATCTACAGAAATCATAAGCATATTCAATTAATGTAGATTTACTAAATCCAATTTTTGTTTTTACTAATTTGAAAATAAAGCTTCCTAAACTTATTGATAGTCCCCCCATCCCTTTTCAACTCCCTATTATCTCTCCCTTGGGAGGGCATAAGGTGGAAAGTCAATCTGGCTGAAGAGTCAGCAATTTGGGGGTCAGTTTTTCCAGGCTATTCCACACTTCTTAACCAAGTACTAAATAGTAAAATAAATTCGTATGAATCAGAATGGTACAACTTTGGTACAACTTTGTTAACCAGTTTGATTCTGTTGTTGGCATCCTTGCACGAGGGACCACATAATGGTTGCCAACATCCTTAAGTGAAAGTGGTATTATGGAATCGACTAGATTCGAACTTGGCACACTCAGGTCGTCAGTCCATGTCATTATCCACTTAACCACCATCACCTCCAAGTATTAAATAAGAATGTTTAATGCATAAATGTCCGTATTTGTTGGCTCTTTAACCTAGACATCAAAATTAGAAGCTATTTCAGAAAGATTTAAGTAAAAATATTAAAAAATGTAGATGGATCCAGGGACATGATATACTAATAAGGATTACAGAAGGATCCTAATTATATATTAATCAGCAGAACTCGGGCGGAAATTCCACAATTGCTTACCTATCGTCTTCTCTTACCACTAAAATACCTGTCGGCTAATTTTATTTTTTTGTTAGTATACAAAACAAACTCTTATTTATGCATTTATTGTAACAATTTAATTTCTTTCAAAATTAATTCTCTTACCGTAAAAATAATCATCAGTTAAATATCCTTTATGAAACAAATGTTACTTTTAAGTAGATGGCAACAACTCTATGGCAGTTTATTCATTTTGAAACAGTTCATTTTGCAATTATTAAATCTTAATTTTTAGCACTCAGCAACACCAGATATTTCTCAATTTGGTGATCGAATGATTTTTTTTTAATGAGTGTAAAAGGTGATAATGTACGTACAAGTATATTATTATACAGAACTTTTGTCATTACGTCAGTTAGCTTCTGATATTTTAATTCTGTAAAATATACAGGTGTCGGTCATAAAATGTCCACGTCTATTATTAGTTCCCGAAATTAAGTTATTGAACTTTAATAATTACTTCATTATATATATATATATATATATATATATATATATATATATATAATATATATATATATATATATATATATATATATAATATATATATATATATATATGTGTGTGTCTCGGAAGTTTCTCAACCATTAAAACTATATAAAAAAATTAAAAATTAAAAAAAAACCTTAAGTCCCAAGTCGTTCAGTGGAAAAATCACTCATGTAAGTCAATTTAATTTTTACAGTTATTATATTAGTCTGCTTCTAACATTATTTAAGGGATCATCAGTTGTTTACCATGAAAAACTGTTTCGGGAATTTAAAAACAAGACAGTATTTAATTTCATGGCTTCCCAGCAGAGTTGATCAGACCCCACTTCCCTTAAAAGACAAAAACAAACGTTCCGTATACTAAACATAAGTTTTGTTCCGTTAAATGTTTTGCTAACTTATATTAGTTATTTTAAAAAAAAAAAAGTCCTCTTTACCTGTGTTGTTCGTCTTTCTAATAAAATTTATCCGTTACTTACAAAAATGTTGCTGCATTTTAAAGTGTTTAGACGAATCCATTACACTACTTTTTAGGTGATTAATGTATTTTTAGTTTTATATTAAAAATATAAAAAATATCAACATATCCAAATATAGAAAAAAAAAAAGAAAAAGATTTTTAAAATTATATATATACATATATATACTTTTAGTCATTTTTTCTCCCCCTCCTCCTACTTTGTTGTTTAATTCCTTGTCATCAATTTTAAATAAATACTAATCTCCCTTGCCAACTCACAGCGTTCATAAGCTTAACTGCCAATTTTTTCTCTTTCTTCCTTTAACTCACAGCGTTTCCAATCGGCGTTCATAAGCTATCTATTTTTTCTCTTCTTTTTTAACTTTTAACATTTCTTTCTTCATCCTTTTCTACTGTTTATTACACGTAACTATTTTTTATATAATTAGTATATGTGTTATATATACGATTATACATATTCTACATTATTTTTATTTATATTTAGATAGCTTTGGATTTGCTCTATCAATTTTGTTTGATTAATTTGATAAGACTTAAAAGCATCAGGATGGCGAGTAATTGCCTTAATTGTCTAAATATTTTATTTTGATCGCCACCTTGTTTAATCATTCTTATTATTAGGTCAGAAATTGGGGGCATAAAATCTACCAAATTTTAAGGTAACACGAGCAATCCTTAGAAATTCTGACATAATACTCCCGTAATACACAGGGCAGGTACTATTTTTATGTGGCATCCGCACGATACGAAAAGGAAATGAATTTCTTTTATCAAACAGTTTATAGATAAATATTTTATCTTCAATTTATATATCCAAATCAAGAAAAGTAGCTTGTGTTCCCTTATGTTCACAGTTTAATTTTAACTCTTTAGGATATATTAAATGTTTAGTATTTGCAAACTCATCGCTATCATTAATGCAAACAAGGTCGTCAATATATTGCCTACATCCATGATAATTATACGCTCTAGATATATCGTTTTTTATTAATGATATATACATATATTCAAGTCTATGTAAATATAGATTTGCCCAAAATGGAAAAGAATCCAAACCCATTGGGGTACCTATTGTTTGGAGTAGTACTTTATTTCCTATTTGAAAGTAACTCTTTTATAAGGTGACTTATAAGCATTGTCAGACCAGTTTTGGACACGCTCGTCTTACCATTTTTAGTTTTACACCATAAGGCTTTAGATTTTGCAAAGTCTATGTATTTACCTTTTCCTCCTGCAGAAGCTAAATCTATAGTATTACCTAATTCTTTAATAAGTTCTTTATGTGGTATTTTTGCATATAATGTACTAAAATCATGTCGAGATTGATTTAGCCTGTTTACGAGAATTAATACGATCTAATTTTTCTTTTACTAGATCGGAATTATTTACCACCCAAAATAGGTCTATATTACTATAGAATTTACTTTTATGGAAATTATTTATTTGATTTATAATTAATTTAAAGACTTTAGATACAGCCTTACTTAAAGGTTTAGTGATGCACATTTTTGAGGCAACAATAAAACAGGCGCCAACTGGTGTTTTATGCATTTTAGGTATCCAATACATACATGGAAGTTTTTTGTACTTTTCTTCTAATTTTGATCCTTATTTTTCACAAAAAACAGTATTGTTTATAATAATATTATCGCCTTTACTATTACTTAATTTATAAGTATCTGAAGCTTCACCTATTATTCCTACTTCTAGCAATAAGCGTTGTATATAATATTTTTTACAGATAAAAGCTATATTATTTGTCGCCTTATCAATAGGAACTATTACAAACCTATTTTGAAGCATTTCAAGCTCCGTAGTTATTTGTGGATTTCTAAGGAGGGTATTCGTTTTTTTAGGGTGTTGAAATTCTTTTAAACGTTCTACTTTTTTTATTTACGAATCTAAGTACATTATTTTTCCATGCGTCAAATGTAGAGTGTAATAGTTTATGCTTTTTATATATATATATAAAATTAATGTTAGGTATAAAGCAAAATGCCAAATAAAGCTAAAAGTCTGTCAAGTAAGTTATAATTTTGTTTTGCTCAGGATTTAAAAAAAAAATAAAATAAAAAAATAAAAAAAAAGAAAGTGCATATGGTTATGGTACAATTGCTAAGAAAATGTCATCAATTTTAACATATGAGAACGGGATACAGAAGAGTAAAAAATAATTGACAGTGGCAGTACGATCAGATATTTTCCTTTAACAATGGTACAGATTTAGAAAAATACAGAGAAGCAAAAAAGTTAAGAAAAAAGAAAAACAAATACTAAGATTTATCTTCGTTTTAGAGTTAACAATTGCTTGTGGCTTCATCATGACAAGTTGAAATATTTTATATTAGGAAAAAAAATGTGAACCCTTGGGCCACCCATTAAGCTCGGGTTAGATTGTTTGAATCAGGAAAAGCGATTTTACACAACCAGTTAATTTTTTTTTAAAATAAAACAAAAAATTCAATGTCGAGTTCTCTCTCTCTCATACATACACACGTTCTATATAGAAAACAGCAGCGCATCCCTTAAGCCAAACCTTTTCTCACTGTGGTAGGGGCAGTGAGCATCAGAGCTATGCTGTCTAGAATGCCGATTTGTGGCAGAATCACCTATAGCTGACATGTTTGGCACAAAGCAGTATTAGGGCAACAATCTGGCTAACAGGGCTCTCGTGAAACTCCAGGAGTCAGCATCAGAATCCGTCGTTTGCCTGTGTGTGGCAAGCAAAGACGTGTAAGGCATGGAATTGCAAATGAATAGAGTACAAGTGGCAATGCTTCTTTTGCACCATTCGTGTGTGTGTTCTGAGGCAAACCTTCTTTGACTTTGCATGCAGTCACTGAGTCTTGCTGCTCTGTGTCGGGGGTAAAAACCTGCAATCTTGCGGGTTTAAAAGTAACTGCGACCAATAAAGACTTCATGTAGAAGTCAAATTCACTTAACAATAGCAATGCTGATATTGAGTATCAGCAGTAGCTACATGACATTAATGAGAAATCGATGTGTTTGTTTGATTTATGTATGTATGTATGTATATATATATATATATGCTTTAGTTGTAAGATGTTAACATTTCAGCAATTATGATATTAATACATATATTGGTGTGTGTAAACTTTTAAGTTATCAGTAGCAGTGCATGATTCTCATTGTGATGTGAATGTATTTTTCATTCTTTCATTTTCAACAATAAATTCATTACCTCCACAGTATTATTATGTATCATTGTATTATATTGTTCTTTCACTTCACTTAATGTTTGCATTTTGCCATCAAATTTTCTACTACGAATAAATTCATAACTACACAGTAACTTTAACTCTGAGACCGGTTCTTTAACAGTAGAACAAACGTTACTAGTAATCTGACATCCAAAATTAGTCTCTTTCAGCTCACTACCCACCACCACTCTCTTCCCCTCTCCAGCTAAGAGTTAAAACGTATTTCTACTAGATACTTTTTTTTGTTGATATACATAATGGACTAGTCCTATCTTTGGTTTTATAGTTAGTTTGCGTTGAATGGAGAGAAAAGATATGAGAATGACACGATGGATGTGTAATGAGAGTCTTAAAGACTCATTTAGATCTGATGACCTCCGAGGAAGATTAAAACTGGACAGTACAGGGAGATGTGTGTAGAACAGGAGATGTTGATGGTATGGCCATGTTGAAAGAATGAAGGAGAGTTCTTGGGTTAGTAGATGTAGAACAGTTGAGGTAGTAGGTTTAGTTCACAGGGGAAGGCCTAAGAAAACATGAGAGGCAGTGATAAGAATAGATTTGAGAGAAAGGATAAATAAAGCCCAGGCCAGATATAGTTTAGTTTGAAAGTCAATTTCGAAAAGCTGTCAAACGCATGCCACCATGTAAAACAGACCTTAAACCGAATATGGTGAATATTACCTTTGACAGAGTGAGAGAATAATATAGACAGAATAAAATAAAGGGGGGGGGGGGGGGCAGGTCAAATAACAGTGACAGAGGGTTTGAGAGAGAAACTTTAATTGATTGCAAACAATCTCCAAATTAAGGAATATTTTAGCATATATAGGCTTGACATTTTTCCCCCCAATCCTATAAAGTTGACTGACCAATGGTGTGGGTGAAAAAACAGCCCCCCCCCCCACTAAGAACAAAATCAGAATTTTGTTTCCAAAAAGCAGCTCCTAGGATCAACTTAGCAATTTTACTAAAAAACAAAAATGGCTGTCACATGGGGTGTCTTCAACTACATCCGCACAACCACTGCTCATAAAATATAAAAGCAAACCTTGACTACAAAATATTTCTCTTTCCTTCGACTCTTAACAGAAGGACACGTTTCTAGAGTGTCCTCACTCCAAAAAGCGAGGGACACCTCAGGTTATTACAATTCACCTCGCGCGCACACTGACTAAGGCACACAAACACACAAAGACCTACCTCTTTATCAATTCTCTCTCTCTCTCTCACTCACACAAACACACAAAGACCTACCTCTTTATCAATTCTCTCTCTCTCACTCACTCACACACACACACACAAAGACCTACCTCTTTATCAATTCTCTCTCTCTCACTCACTCACTCACACAAAGACCTACCTCTTTATCAATTCTCTCACTCACACACACACACACACTTTATTACTTCCCTAACGGAACTTTCGTTTCAAATGAACAATCAATGTCTTGTATTTTGTATTATATATAAATAGTTTCTTTAAATAATATTTCCTTTTCCATTCTTCCTTCAGTCAACTTTCATGCATGTTCTTTTTATCTGTTTCTAACATTTCTTATAACAATTCTAGTGTAAGCATGAACCTTAGCACATTCTCTAAGACACAATCTCTTAAGCTAGAATCTGTGCTGCTACATAAATGGGATCACGTCCCTACACATTAATGTAGTTTGTTTTAATGTTTTTTTCCTCAACTCAGTTTTTGCTTCTTTACTGCTAGTTATATTGTAACAATTTGTTTGCTCTTGTATTTAATAACTAACATTAACCCCCTGATTTATATTAACAATCCGACCTATACTTTAGAGTTACAATTCCCACCTCTTGTAGTCCATGATACAAAATCTATCTACATAATGACATTGGTAGACAAGTTGTTTATGCAAGTTGAAGTGTAAACGTAACTGTTTAAATTAACTTTCATTTTGAACAATTTCATCGATTAATAAATGACCAAAAGATACCTTAAATTTTAGTAAAGATTAAATTAATAATTGTGTATCGTATTTGAATCTTACTCTAAAAATGAAATAAAATTTTAAATAAAATTAAAATAATTTATCAGAAATTTTTTAGCATAACTAAAATATTAAATAATTATAACTAATTTTAAGAAAAATATCACATTGTCTTCAATTAATTTTTTTATCTTTCACCATTCCATTTTTTCCGCATTGCTTACAGCCTTATTAAATATATATATATATACTTAAAATAATTTTTTGTTAAAAGAAAGAAATTTTTTAAATTAAATTAAAACTCTTAAATATCATTGTTTTAAGTTTAACAGACTTTTCCGGAAATTACGCATTTATTTCAATTTCACTTTTTATTTCAACTTCGTGAAATAAAAAAGAAAAAAAGAAAAAACAAAAACTTTCCGGATAAAACTGAGTACATACAGCTCGTAAGAAAAAAGTTAAAATAAAATTTTTGATCTTTTTCTTGACTAGTCATTAACAGACTGTCTCAGATGAGTATTATTTACAAGACATTTAGGTATACAACGTGCTTATTAGTGAAACATAGCAATGGTACAGTAACCATTAACAATGGCGAGTGGGAAAAAAAAAAGGTATAATAAAGCTATAAATCTTTTGGTTTTAATGGTTAATTCAAATAAGACATCAAGATGTGTCCGCTCAATCTGCACATGATGAAAATAAAACTTAAGTCTAACAGACAGACTTGGCTACAGACATTTTAAATCACCATTTTTTTTTTTTTTTTTTTTACATATGTGCCAAAATCAATGAAGAACTTTTATTTATTAAAGGTTTATTGATGACACTCCTTACAAAATGTGTTCAATAGAAGTAAAAAGGAGATGAAAATAATTCTAAATTATATCAAGTTTTAATCATCAATGTATGCACTTTTTCTTTGCTTCGTTTAGTTTCACTAAAAACCGAAATTCCTAGGTCATGAAGAGCCAATTGGTAGAAAGTCTCAGGCTGGGTCCAACAAACAGAGAATGAAAAGGATCAACAACCAAAGAGAACCAACCACACAACTTCTATTTGTATAGGAGATAAAATAAAACTTTAAAAATGTTAAATTTGTTCAACAACTTCAACCTAACAAAAAACTGGGCTTTATTGCATGTACAGACCAGCTGCTGTGGCTCTAAAACCGCTTTTAATTTATGTCATAAAAATTGAAACTCTCTGATGTATAGTTTTTTTTTTAGTTTTTTTTTTTTTTTTTGGGGGGGGGGGTATTTTTTTCTTAACACCAGGAAGAATCCCTTGGCCAATTTTATTATCCAGCTTTTAAAGTTAACTATTCATGTTGGTTACACATGCTCAAGACAAACTTTTTTTGTATTGCTGTCGAAGAACTGAAATCAAAATTTCTTTTGTTCCTTGCTTCCTTTAAAAGCAAAATTAGTTTTTGCAATTAGGTACTAACATTTTAATCAGACTAATTAAAATATACATGTTACAGGGTTCGTTTTTATTTATTTCTAAACTCTGGATTCGAGAAATGGACTTTTTTCAGTCAATTTCCAAACTCTAAACATTTGGACAGTTGCAGACTAGTCTTCTTGGGATGCCTGTTATTGTAACCAAAATTGTTTAATCCATGTGGACAGATTGTGTGCATTCATTAGAGGATACCAAGTTCATTCAGCTTTGCATTATCCATATCTTCCATTAAACAAAATGCACTAATAAACCCAGTGAGTTTCTTTAATATATTGCAAGAGTGGATCAATTAAAATGTTTAAAGATCCATTCATTTAGAAGGAATTAGCAAATATGCATACAAACTTTCCCATATATATACATAAATATATATGGGAAATGAAAAAGGAAAAACCAAAAAGAATGTTTTTATATCTTCATCAACGTTTGGTCTTTATTTGTAAGACTTCAGGAAAAATGTCATGCAAGTACGTGAACATAATGGGTTGACATGATGGGTTGAAAGTAGTAGCCACTACTGGAAACAGTAGGACCGAGGGCCGGGCTTGGTGAGGTCAGTCGCATGGAATGAAATAAATGTGGATGGTTCTGAGTGAAAAAAGTGGAGGGGTGGGGGTGAGCAGGGATAATGTGGATGGCAGTAAGTGAAAAGGTGGAGGGGTGGGGGTGAGCGGGAAAAATGTGGATGGCAGTGAGTGAAGAAGTGGAGAGGTGGGGAAAGAGGGGGGGGGGGATGTTTGACCAGGTGGCTATGTCAAGAATGTGAGGGATGAGTAGGGTGGAAGGTTTGGGTTCGTGGTGAATGAAGATGTGTGTGATTTCTTTTTAATACTATTGTGGAAAAACTTACTGGTAGCCTCCAAAGAGAGTCCACCCCACCCAACCCCAAAGTTGTAGGTGTGTCACTTTATCTACAGTCTGTTTTTGACAAAGTACTGTAACAGCGAGAGAAACAATTTACGTGCAAGTTTTTTGCTGCAAGTCATATCTTGTGTTTTCTTGTCAGAAAAAGGAAGTTGTAGCATGTGCTTTCAGATACGAGTTCTTTGGCAGTTACTTCATTTCTTGTCAAGGAGGAAAAAAAACCTTGATACCTGCCTTTTTTGAAAGGCTCTTCACATACAGGCTCATCAAGACATTTACCTAGAATGTTGTTTGCCATGTCGGTCTATGAAAGTCAGTCAGAGTGTACCTTTTTTTCTATAGATACACTTGAATTAGACATTCTTTTAAAAGTGTTCCCGAGAATTTGTTCCAGGTACAAAAGTTATACTATCAAGTGTGTCCTATTGTGCCGAGATTCAGTAACTAAATCTTGTCAGACTTTTTTTTTTTAATCCCTCCCTCCTCGTACTGAACAGCCTGGCGTTTTCTTTAAATTATTACTGTGAAAATGCATGAGTGCATTCACTGTACTGGCCGCGATCGACCCCACTTGTTGTGCTGGTATAAAGTTGTTGTTCGATTCAACCAGTGCTGCAACCAAGAATTCTCATCCCAAGTAAAACCACGAGTCCAGTTTATAAACAAGTAACAGGTTTATTTGTTGGAGGTTACAAATGAAACTCGTGTTCTCAAGTTGAATAGAAGACTTGCAAAATGAGATTTATGCTGACTAAATTCGACATAGCTAAAGGATTGAGTTCATTGGACTAAGAGCCCCAACAGGGCCACACCAACAACTGATTGCCAACTCTCAGAAAAGCAAACTCCTCCGTTATGCCCAGAGAGCCAGATCTCACCTCTTCTGAAATCTTTTCCTCCTGACCAGAAATCTTGGATTCTAGTTTTTCTTAGTGGTAACCATTAAACCACCCAGAAGCTGACTTTTCTTCTTTTTTTTTTTCTTTTTTAGCTTAGTTCACCCCAAACAAGGTAAGTTGCCACTGTAGACGTATGGGGCTACTGAGAACTAGGGTGAAAGTTTAGAGGGTCATCCTAAATTGAGAACTGTGCAGCGAGATGCTTGTTCACATTAGTTTTAAATTTCTGCATGTCAGTACAGTCGGGAAACAGGGAGAGAGTTCCAAAGACTGGCAGCTCATGGAAAGAAGCTATTGGAATAGAAGGCTCTCTGGTATCTGGGGACCTCCACAGTGAATGGATGGAATCTAGCTGATTGTCAGATTGGTCGAGTGTATTTACTTCGAGGAGCACCAGACCAGGAAGTTCATCGGAGAACATTCCATAACTTGTAAAATAAGCACAAGGATGCAACATTGTGGTGATAGGATAGGGGCTGGAGCTTGGTGGATAGTGAGGGACCTATCAGATTAGAGACTCTTTTTTGGACCTTGTCTAAGAGGGAGAGACTAGTGGATGGTGCACCAGCCCAGATGTGACAATACTCCATGCATGGGCAGATGGTGGCCTTGTAGAGATATAGGATACTGTCAGGTGTGAGAAGTTTTCTAACACAGTAGAAGGAACCTACTTTCTTTGCAGCAGTCTTGGCAATGTCTATGTATTTGTACAAATTCATGTTACCTGTGAATGTTAGGCCAAGGAGTTTGAACGTTGGACTCTCAGGTAGGGTGTTATTTGACATGGTAATCAGTGGTTTAAAAGGTTTCTTGTTGAAAAAAACTTTGTCTTAGCAGCATTAAATGTTACCATCCATTTATGACCCTATTCTATTACAGACTGGAGGTCACTTTCTCAGAATTCAGCCATTGCCTCGGATATGTGAGCATCCGTTTTACCAATATGACGGGAGTAGAGTGTGGTGTTGTCAGCAAATATACCCATCTCAGATAAAATGTCATCAGGGAGGTCGTTTATGAAAATCAGGAACAATAAAAGGTTTAAGGATCGATCCCTGGGGTACATCTGCATTCATGTCATGTTTGGATGAACGGCCATTGAAGACAACCTGGATCTTTCTTTTTAGTATTGATTTACTCCTCTCCAGGAGTTAAGCACCTTTCTTGTTAGTAGGAAGGATCTAATTATATTAAATATTCGTCCAGTAATACAATATGAATTAATAATGCAGATATCCTAACGGTCATCTCTGAACGCATATACCATACACTGGACATGGCAGATGAAGCTAGGGCGGTAGCACTTGATATATCCAAAGCCTTTGACAAGGTCTGGCATAAAGGTCTTCTCATAAACCTTTATGCCAGACCTTGTCAAAGGCTTTGAGACTCTCAAGCGCTACCGCCCTAGCTTCACCTGCCCTGTCAAATTAATAGTAAAGAATTAACAGCTTAGAATAAGTACTGAATTAGAGGGGGGGAAAAAAGTAATAATTTAGTTAGAATAATAGATAATATGACCATCGTTGATTCCCCCCACCCCACCCAAAAAAAAAAAATATATATTTTCTCTAGAGAATGAATCTATGATAACATAGCTTTTATTGAAATTGAATGACTTGTTAAGCTGAAGAATTGATGCAACAGTATATGCGACTGCATAAATACCAATGATGTGGAAGCATGTAGTTTGCCCGGACATTTAATAATTTGCCTCGTTTCCAGTAAATCATCTTGGTATACCAATACCAGCAACATGAATCAAGATATATCGAGATTAAACAGCTCAGATAAAAAGTTATATTATGCCTTCATTATATATATATATATATATACACACATTGTATATATATATCTTCAGAGAGAATGCAAACAGAAACTTAAATTCAAACCAGTAACAGACAATGACGCCATGATGGCCTCTGCAATAACATAGTAACTTGATCACTACTAAAATGTTTAAATAACATTTTCATATTGATCAACTAGCTGTATCTACCCGGCGTTGCCCAGGATGCAGTGAAATCATTTTAGTGTTTAATTTTTATGTTTGCACATTTTTAAACTTAAAGTAGACAATTCTTATAATCTGCGATTTAAAATTTTATTTTTAAATGATTTTTTTTTTAAATTTCATATTAGCAGTTTTATGGGTCCAAACGAAGTAAGTTTTTAAATATATGTAGCCAATTACATTATTATATTGCGAATAACACTGTACAACAATAACAAATGAAAAGAAGCAAAGTTTAAATCATCAGCTTAAATAGGTTTGACTTTGAAAATCTGACAATAACTTTATATGTAGATGCAGCCTTTACTTCAAAATTTTTTAATAAGTTTTGTACATGAGTTTTATGCATTAAGAGGTAATGAGCAAGTGATGGTGTAATGGATACCGACAGACTATGGAATCAGCAAAGTAGAGTTCAAATCCAGTTCGATGATCGATTGTATTCAGTATGTATGTTTTTTTGATAAAAATTGAATATACAACTTTCATGAAAAACTGGACATTTTCAAATTTGTAGAACAATCATTTCCAATGTTCTTAGATAATGCTCTTTTGTTTCAAAGTCTATGTCAGCTCCATCTGAAATTGTACACTTGAACACCAAAGTGAATGTTTTTTTGTTAATATTTAGTCTTCATTGCGTTTTTGTGTTCTTATTACTGTTAAGTACAATTTTTTTCAATTAAATATTTTTGTAAAATGTTTTTTTTCAATCTGTAAAAAAAACTCTTCTTAAAAACACCAACTTCGAAGTTCACACCTGATTTGTGTGTTTTGTTTTAAAATCAATTTTTATTCTTTTTGTCTACATATATATGTAACTGCGAATTTGGTGTCTAGTGTATGTTCTGGTTGGTTGAAATACAACTACCGCACCTTACCTGTGATATATTACATCTTTTGCACAAAATGTCCAAATCACAGATACATAAGCAAAACAAAATTAGCTTTTAGACTCACATTTACTAACTACAAACTTAGTATTGGACAAAAATAACCCTACTTCCAAATAGCTAAACATTTCAACCAAACAGAACATACAGTAGATAACATCAGATGCATTTGATATGAGATAGAGGGTAGAACTATGAGTCTGATATTAGAACTGCTTGGCAAGAGAGAAAAGATATGCATCTCTTTGTCTAGGCAAACAGAAGTTAACCGTCTTCCCAACATTTTTTGTGCCAACATGGTTTTCTTCAGCATCATGTTATCTTGACATTTTGAAAACTAGAGGCAGTTTTTATTTAGTTACTCTATCAACCAGCCAATTCTTGGTCGAAGGGTAAACTTTAACAAAAAGTCATTGGTTTATCATTTTCCATTGCCTTCTAACCAAAGAAGAAACAATCGTTCTCAAAGAGCAATCCGACCGACCAACCACACACAATGTTGAATTTCGAAAGATATGGTTGAGAAGAAAATGGTGGATTAGTCAATTTATGAGTAATTGTTTCATTAGATTGAAATCCAGTCACAGCTAACGGGCTAGGAAAAGCAACTTTTACCTTGTTTCGGCTTCAGAAGGGGAAAACAAAAATTTTTAATTAAAATTTTTAAAAAAATTGTTAAATTTATTTTTAGATGAAAGATCTATACAAAAGTATGCATAGTATCTGATATAGGGTTATGTCGATCGAATACAACCAGATCTTGCACCTAATATACTCCACAATATATGTAATATTAAATCTAAAAATGGAGGTTTTGAATAAGTATAAAAAACAACAAGATAACCATCATATAGTAAGATTGTTTCAGTATAGTAGACATAATCTGGTCACAAGACTTCGTAAATGACCTTGGTCGCAAAGTATTCTTGACGTTAATTTTAATTTAGTTCTACGAAGTAGTAAGGACACAAGCAGGGCATTGTTTGATTTCTAGATTTGGTCTGTCTGTTATAGCATAACTCTTTCTGGGTTATTTAATGCCGAAACAATACCTACAGGAAACGGTACATTGAACACAGGTCGTTTTACACATACTTGGGAAAAGTATGAACCCCGCCTCCCACTCCAAGAGGTAATTTGAACTCTGCTGAGCAGATTCTTTAGTCAGAATGTATCCATCACCCCCACCAGGTTTACTTTGAAGAGATTCACTAAATTATAAGGCAACAATAGCTAAGTGATTTTTTATTAAAGAGACAACACAAAAGATATCAGTTACAAGAGTGGGTACAAGGGTGAAAAGAGGGTTTCAAATTAATGATATATTCCTTAAGCCTCTTGGACATCTTATTTAAAATCAATAATCTGATGTTAACAAAATAAATTAACAAAATATATAGTGTTCATGTAAATTATTTTTTGTTACTATTAATTCCAAATTCATCATCCAGTTTATTTTTCATTAGAGCTATCTTTAACCTGATTAGTTAATTTATTAGAAAAATGAATAAATCATTTCTTTTTTTTTTTTTAATCTTTCTTGTCAATAAATTACCAGTGTGAAGATAAATATTTTAAAAAGTGAACTCCATATTTAGAAATCCAATTCGTTATTTTGAATATCTCAATCAAATTCTGAAAGTAATAGTTATAAGGCTGTGGAGACTAGCTCACAGGAAATTTTTAAAGCCCCCCCCCCCTCCAGCTTCTAAAACAATGTATATGCTACGACACCACAACTCTTGATCTTAAAATAAGATTGCTTTAAAAGATTTTAAATTCTTATGTCAGAAAGATTATGAATGAATATATGACCTCAGTTACTAAATTTGAATTTATCAGAGAAAACAGGCCAATTTTTCAAATGTTTCTTAGGATCTTTCAAAGAAATTATCCGTTTAAATTTGAAATATTTTCATAACTAAACATCCAGATAGAAAATACACTTTTTTTTTTTTTTTTACATGAAAATATATATTGCAACAGCGTTTACTCTGGTCGAGTTGAGCCGCCTTCTTCACTGACCTGCACCACATCTCAAACCATGGCGATCCATGCACTATGGTCTTGACCAAAGTTAACCAATCATGATCCCACAGTCGAAGGTCGACGACCTGTAGACCTGAAAGCTCAGCCAAGTCTTCCCTGATGATTGTAGCCCAAGTCCTCAGCTGGCCACTGATACGCTTGTGACACAAGAATAAATTTCAGATTTACAATATTAGGTGATTTCACTTTAAATTTCAGTGTGAAAATTATTTTTTACAAATAGACTAAAATCCAAAATGGCAGACAAATTGATAAAGATATAAATTTTATGGTTAGAAAGTAAATGTGTCAGTGGATCATCTGGCTAGGTTTTATCTTATCTACAAAATGATAACACAAAGTAATCTTGGATTTTTAAAGTCAGACACGAATAGCATTAAAGCTGACAAATCAAAATTTGCTTCTTTTCATTTGTTATTGTTGTATTGCGTTACTGGCAGTATAAAATACTTTGCGAGAATTTCAAAAAAATTACTTACTTTAGCTCAGACGATTAATAAAACATTTAAATAATCACCTAAAGATAAAATCAGCAAGGAGAATAACTCATTTTAAATTGAATATAAAAAGAGTTGTCTCCCTCAAAACTAAAATTGTTCATTTTCTGTATAAGTTTCAAAAATGTACAAACAAATAAAATTAAAAACTAAAATGACTTTGTTGCATCCCAGGCATGCACAGCTCGTTGCAACTAAAATTATTTATTTGCAAGATTTCGTTCATAACAAAACAAAATAATCAAAACACAAATAATATATAGTAGATATACATTATTACTAGTGGAAGATTTTTAGTTGAACCATATAAAATTTCAGTAGTCAGTGTCGAGAATTTGGGCTACCAACTTTATGGCACTAGTAAATATGGGAGACTTGTACGGTTTCTACCAATTAATTGATTAAGAAATGTACCATGTTGAAATTTGTTTAGTTTTGAACAAAAAAAAAAAAAAAAAAAAAAAAAAAAAAAACTTCCTTACCCCAGAAAAGTCGGATTTAGTTCTAAAATGGTTAAGAAATTCAAATCTCAACTAGAATCTTAAAAGCATTTGACACTTTTAGATTTACCCAGACATTCTCAATAGCCCTCCACAAGAGTGAACTCATGCTTGTTTTGAATAGGAATAGGTTGCCTTTTAATAACTCCAAGAATGCTTCTAAATATTGAAATTGATTCTTTACAATGACCTTGAGATTCTGCAAACAACTTTCAACAACATTCTGTTTCTTTAACTTACTTTTAGAAAGAAAAATTCAAATTACTAAACAAAAAGAAAAGACAAGAAATAATAACAAGCACACTTTTAGATGATGGGAAGAAGAGTGACCTAGCTGAGAAGTGGTGGCAACAAGAGGCGACCAAAAAAAGGGAAGGAGCAGGAAAGCAAGGGGGCGACCAAAAAAAAAGGGGGAGGGGGTCGACAAAAAGAGAAAGATAGTAAGAGGAAACGGGTAGAAGAATAATGTTGACCCAACATACACATGCAGTTTCTGACTTTAAAAACAAGATTTGTAAAGTTATATTATGGGGCATGTTTTAAAAAAAAAATAAATAAATAAAATTTAAAAAAAAAAAAAAAAAAAAAAAAAAAAACTTTTTTGTATTCGATTTTACTTTCGTTTTTTTTTATCAACAATACTCACGATATAGTAATTTCTAATTGTTACTTGTTTTAGGATGGAGAAAACCTGGAAAGTGGACTAACAGTTACATATCTATCAAAACAAATAAAATAACTTTAAACTAGTACTTCACCAGAATGCAAACCCATTTACGGTTCCATAGTATATTTACATGCTCCTGGCCTGTGCGTACATTTGCATACGTCAGAATTTACATCATTTGATTCTTTTCCTAAAGAGGTATTATTAATTTACAACCGCAACACAATACTGTTACAGATGTGGTTGTGATATCTCGCCATCCCACCAGATAAAATTTTCAAAACTCATGGTTATTTTTTAAACTCTGAAAATATAGTATCAATATGGCAAGAAGCATATTGCTGAAAGATAAATTAAAATAACCAAGACAGGTACGTGCAAAAACGGCCGTCTCTTGTACGAACTATGTTTATTAAAAAGTGCTTATCATTAATTATTTAATTAGTTTCCGTATAAACTTTGATTGTGTTTGAAAGATAAAAACCTGAACTTAATTTCTAAAAGGAAAAAACTGTATATTTACGTGTGAAAAAATAATTATAATGAAATATGTTATCACGACAGCTGAAAACCCCAAAAATTCAGTGAATTTTGACCTTTTAAGAAATTGCTTGTAAAAATCCCTTGAAAGATAAATATAAGTGTTTGGGAACTATTTCAAAACTAATTATTAAATTAAAGTCATAAGATACTGAATAATAAAAAAAATCATACGTTTTACTAAAAATTAGCAAAATTATCTCTCCAAAAGTCAGTTTAGTAAAATCCGGCATTCAGTAAATCGGTAAACGACTTTGTTTACCAATTGACTATCGATATGAAAAATATATGGAAGACAAAAATGTAATAATATTTTTGTTTATAAGTTTTAACTTATATAAAAATGGTTTTGTAATAGTTTATAGAAGTTGAAAAATTATTATCCATTAATTTCTTTATTCTTTTTAAGGTTATAAAGAAATTTAATTAATTTAAGTATACTTATTTTGTTGTAATAAAAAAAGGAAATACTTAATTAAAATATTTGTGAATGTACGCAATTAAGATTTTATTTATTTTTAACTAAAGATTCATATTTAACTTGGTATTAGTTTTTAATTCAGTAATACTCTGAAATTATTAATGACGTCTGTTTACCAATGTTTTTCCTTAGAATTTGAAATAAAACTTTAAAAATGTTAAAAATTATTTTTACGTTACAAACTGTGTCAATTTTTTTTACATGATTAAAAACTTTAGTTATTCGATTTATTCTTAACGTGTCATAACGATAAATTACATTAATTCTTTTTAAAATAAAGTGTAATTTTTATTTTAAGTGTGAAAAAGTAGATTAAAGTCAATGACTACATTGACAATTTATTCATTGAAAAAAAAATTTAAACATTAACAATTATTTATAATTAAATAAATAGAATTCAATTTTGAAAGAAAATGTCATATTTGAACTATTTAATAAATAATTTTAAACTTTTTAAATAATATTTATTAATGACAAAAACAGACAAAATTACGTTTTATCTTTCCAAGTAATTGACAATGAATTGTGAAATTAACGAAATCGATGAATCTCTGAAAATAGAATTTTGAGGGGAGTAGTGTGAGATGTAATCGCGCCTGTTTAT
>OY744530.1:73231677-73276677 GCA_963556195.1 Sepiola atlantica
GAGAAATTATCTGTTGTAATAATACCAATGATATTAATAATAGTAAAAATAATAGTGATAGCTATAATAATGATAACAATGGTAACCACAATAATCTTAATAATTGTAATAATAATAAGAATATTAGTAGTATTTACAATAGTAATAAAAAATAATATTAATTTATAAAACTAATAATAGGTGGTTATTCTGATAATAGATATAATGGTGGCTATAAGTAGTAAAAACTGTAAAAGATAACAGTAATTAATTAAAATAATGACTAATGATAATAGTCAAATTTATATATATTATATATATATATATATATATATATATATATATACAGGGTGTCTCAAAAAAATGTACTCACTCTTAGAATGGCAAAATGTGCAGAAGATGTCGAGTTTGCACACAAAATTGTGTGGAGCGATGAAGCAAAGTTTTCTCGTCATTCTACGAGTGAGTACATTTTTTTGAGACACCCTGTATATATATATATATATAAACACATGCACATATAAATATATGGTAATACTTAGTAATGAACTCTAATTATGATTCCCATTAAATAGAAGATTGAACACAATAATTATATTAAGTATAGTACATAATACAGTATAAATTGATAGTTATGTTGTAAAATTACTGTTAGTGGATAGGTAAAGTTTTTTTGTTTTGTTTTTATGATGTAGTATTAGCTTGAGGGGGTTATAAGCGAGTTAATGAGAAGGTGTAATCTATTATGCCTACAGTTAATTGAGGTTTCTTGTTTAGAAGTTTACCTCTATCACTAAATTTAATTATTTCAAGTTTTTCAGTTAGGCAAAGATAACATGGTGAGTTCAGAGAGCTGCAGGTGCTAGTTCTTCTAATGGTGTTCCAAATCACTGTTGGTGATTTATTATTGTGGGTTAATTCCTAGTAATATATATATAGAGAGAGTGAGGTTCTATTTTGGTAAGTAGAGTTGTTGAATGAGCATTTATGGTCGGTATATCTGTCTTTGTAGTATTTTTTCAGGGTTGGGTTTTCTTTAATTGAAATTGTTGCTTGGTATACTGATTGAGTTATTTGGCAATTTGTTGTAAGGGGCATTCTGTTTTGTTTGTGCAGTTACAAGCCTTGGTTTTTGTTTTTCTTTCAGTAGTCTTTTGCCATTTAGAATTTTATTATGTTTTTTTAATTATTTTTTCTAAATTTTCTCCACAGCTATAGCTTAATTTGAGGGTGTTTTTATTAAAAATGTTATGCAGTATATTATTAGGATGAAAAGTGTTGGTTAATTAAGTCTAAATCTTTTACCGAGTTTGGTTTTAACCATGTGATTAAACGGGGGGGGGGGTGAACCAAATAATTTTTCTACCTTTATTTTTGTGTTTGTTGTTGGGAGGTTTAGGTTTGGTGAATTTGATTAGTGTGTTTTTATATCCACTTTGTGTTAGTGTTTTATTGTAAAAGGCCTTATGGTTGTTAAAAATTGCTTCATTAGGAGTTATTGTTGATTCTTTTTTCAATTGATCTGGGGATATGTTGGATTATGGTTTTTGGGTGGTTAGAGAGTGGGTGGACATAAATTGGGTTGGCATTATCTTTAGTATAAGGTTCATACGTTTCTTTATTTAAGTTAAATGTTACGTCTAAGAAGTAACTAGTTTAATATTAGATGTTATTTCCACTTTAAGATTTAATCTTTTCATTTCTCTAAGGATAATTTTCTTTGTTCTTTAACTTTTGTCCATTTGAGTTTTAAACTACCAACAATCCGTCATCCCTATATAAGCCTATGTCTTCTATGCTAATGTCTTTTGTAAGGTTGTATAATATGTAGAGACCAACTAGGTCAGTGACTTCTGTTGAGTCAAGAGAGCCCATAGGGACATCAAAAGATCCAAATTGGTTGCTTTTTGTCCATTGTTCTTAACAAATTAGTACCGCATTTCTACATTTTCTAATGATGTTGATTTCATCTGCGGAAATATCAAGTAGAAGAGTGGCAAAATCAATAACATTTTCAAAAGGTTTTTTCTATCTACCTATCTATCTATCTTTTTATTCTACCTTTTTATTATATCTCTCTCTTTTCACTTTATTTTATATTTGGATTTTGTTCTTAACAGTCCCAACCACGTTACTTCCCAAACTTTGAAATTTTACATTTCTTTTTTTCCCCTATTTCATTCTTTCCAAATATGATCTAAGGTTAAGATCGGATTCTAACTCTGCCTGATGAGATCTCAGTTTATAATAACTGTTGATCCATAACATCGACATGCCAATGTCGCAGATTTTGTACATGTCTGTAAATAAAAATAATCATATAAAAATTCTATTTGATATTGAGCACTTTTAATAAACCCGGTTTAAATTCTTTAGATTACTACCCTGTGGATGTTTTACCTGGATTATTGTTATTGTATATATATATATATGCTCAACATAAAACATATATATATGTGTTTTATGTTGATCATATATATATATATGTATGATCAACATAAAACATATATATATATATGTATGATCAACATAAAACATATATATATATATGTATGATCAACATAAAACATATATATATATATGTATGATCAACATAAAACATATATATATATATGTATGATCAACATAAAACATATATATATATATGTATGATCAACATAAAACATATATATATATATGTATGATCAACATAAAACATATATATATATATGTATGATCAACATAAAACATATATATATATATGTATGATCAACATAAAACATATATATATATATGTATGATCAACATAAAACATATATATATATGTATGATCAACATAAAACATATATATATATATGTATGATCAACATAAAACATATATATATGTATGATCAACATAAAACATGTCTATATACATGTATGATCAACATAAAACATGTCTATATACATGTATGATCAACATAAAACATGTCTATATACATGTATGATCAACATAAAACATGTCTATATACATGTATGATCAACATAAAACATGTCTATATACATGTATGATCAACATAAAACATGTCTATATACATGTATGATCAACATAAAACATGTCTATATACATGTATGATCAACATAAAACATGTCTATATACATGTATGATCAACATAAAACATGTCTATATACATGTATGATCAACATAAAACATGTCTATATACATGTATGATCAACATAAAACATGTCTATATACATGTATGATCAACATAAAACATGTCTATATACATGTATGATCAACATAAAACATGTCTATATACATGTATGATCAACATAAAACATGTCTATATACATGTATGATCAACATAAAACATGTCTATATACATGTATGATCAACATAAAACATGTCTATATACATGTATGATCAACATAAAACATGTCTATATACATGTATGATCAACATAAAACATGTCTATATACATGTATGATCAACATAAAACATGTCTATATACATGTATGATCAACATAAAACATGTCTATATACATGTATGATCAACATAAAACATGTCTATATACATGTATGATCAACATAAAACATGTCTATATACATGTATGATCAACATAAAACATGTCTATATACATGTATGATCAACATAAAACATGTCTATATACATGTATGATCAACATAAAACATGTCTATATACATGTATGATCAACATAAAACATGTCTATATACATGTATGATCAACATAAAACATGTCTATATACATGTATGATCAACATAAAACATGTCTATATGTATGATCAACATAAAACATGTCTATATGTATGATCAACATAAAACATGTCTATATGTATGATCAACATAAAACATGTCTATATGTATGATCAACGTAAAACATGTCTATATACATGTATGATCAACATAAAACATGTCTATATACATGTATGATCAACATAAAACATGTCTATATACATGTATGATCAACATAAAACATGTCTATATGTATGATCAACATAAAACATGTCTATATACATGTATGATCAACATAAAACATGTCTATATACATGTATGATCAACATAAAACATATATGTATATGTATGATCAACATAAAACATGTCTATATGTATGATCAACATAAAACATGTCTATATGTATGATCAACATAAAACATGTCTATATGTATGATCAACATAAAACATGTCTATATGTATGATCAACATAAAACATGTCTATATGTATGATCAACATAAAACATGTCTATATGTATGATCAACATAAAACATATATGTATATGTATGATCAACATAAAACATATATGTATATGTATGATCAACATAAAACATATATGTATATGTATGATCAACATAAAACATATATGTATATGTATGATCAACATAAAACATATATGTATATGTATGATCAACATAAAACATATATGTATGATCAACATAAAACATATATGTATGATCAACATAAAACATGTCTATATGTATGATCAACATAAAACATATATGTATGATCAACATAAAACATATATGTATATGTATGATCAACATAAAACATATATGTATATGTATGATCAACATAAAACATATATGTATATGTATGATCAACATAAAACATATATGTATATGTATGATCAACATAAAACATATATGTATATGTATGATCAACATAAAACATATATGTATATGTATGATCAACATAAAACATATATGTATATGTATGATCAACATAAAACATATATGTATATGTATGATCAACATAAAACATATATGTATATGTATGATCAACATAAAACATATATGTATATGTATGATCAACATAAAACATATATGTATATGTATGATCAACATAAAACATATATGTATATGTATGATCAACATAAAACATATATGTATATGTATGATCAACATAAAACATATATGTATATGTATGATCAACATAAAACATATATGTATATGTATGATCAACATAAAACATATGTATATGTATGATCAACATAAAACATATGTATATGTATGATCAACATAAAACATATGTATATGTATGATCAACATAAAACATATGTATATGTATGATCAACATAAAACATATATGTATATGTATGATCAACATAAAACATATATGTATGATCAACATAAAACATATATGTATGATCAACATAAAACATATATGTATGATCAACATAAAACATATATGTATGATCAACATAAAACATATATGTATGATCAACATAAAACATATATGTATGATCAACATAAAACATATATGTATGATCAACATAAAACATATATGTATGATCAACATAAAACATATATGTATGATCAACATAAAACATATATATGTATTATCAACATAAAACATATATATGTATTATCAACATAAAACATATATATGTATTATCAACATAAAACATATATATATGTATTATCAACATAAAACATATATATATGTATTATCAACATAAAACATATATATATGTATTATCAACATAAAACATATATATATGTATTATCAACATAAAACATATATATATGTATGATCAACATAAAACATATATATATGTATGATCAACATAAAACATATATATGATCAACATAAAACATATATATGATCAACATAAAACATATATATGATCAACATAAAACATATATATATGATCAACATAAAACATATATATATGATCAACATAAAACATATATATATGATCAACATAAAACATATATAAATGATCAACATAAAACATATATATATGATCAACATAAAACATATATATATGATCAACATAAAACATATATATATGATCAACATAAAACATATATATATGATCAACATAAAACATATATATATGATCAACATAAAACATATATATATGATCAACATAAAACATATATATATGATCAACATAAAACATATATATATGATCAACATAAAACATATATATATGATCAACATAAAACATTTGGAATATTCATGGTTGTCTTTTTCTTCCAAGAAAAGAGAAATATATCT
The DNA here is from genome assembly GCA_963556195.1 of Sepiola atlantica. Taxonomy (NCBI): domain Eukaryota; kingdom Metazoa; phylum Mollusca; class Cephalopoda; order Sepiida; family Sepiolidae; genus Sepiola; species Sepiola atlantica. The sequence continues at coordinate 73,237,635 of OY744530.1, forward strand.
GGAAGAGTTGATAAAACAAAAATATAAGTTATGAGTTGTCGGTTTCTTCAAAAAAAATGTTCGTTTATATATAAATTTCTAAAAAACAAAAATATTTTCTTTGTGATTTTAATCAGTTTTAACACATCCTCTATTAAATTTGTCTAACCTCTCTAATAATCAAGTTAATGCGAGATATCTGTGTTAGTTTAAACTATTTATAGTCTATTAACATAAGAATTATCCTCTACGCAGACGGTTCTAGAGGGGTTGAGGGCACCCAATAATATATATATTTTTTTTTATTCAAAACTATTATACCTATTATTACATTTGGAATAGACATGCTATCATTAAGACAGATAAACAGTAAAAATAGTTATATTTACATTCATGAAAACCTTGTTACAGCCTGAAAATTGTCCTAAATTAAAGTACTATATCAGATTTAACCATCTATATCCATTCATAGCTTTCGAGGATGTTTTAGGACCTGCAATATCACATGAAACCACTTTTTCACCAAAAAATGATGGATTTTGAGTCCCGTGGAGCCCTAACGGTTATTTTTGGCCTGCACCTTCTGAATTTTGCAAAATTCAGAAAAATGTTTGATTGTTTAGTGTTATTTATGTATAAATGAACACAAAAAAAATACTATTAGCATGAATCTGAAATGTTCACTCATTACGTCCCACCCCTAATATAAATTCCTAACAATAATAACTTTCATCTGGTAACTTTATGTGAAAAGATCAAGGAAAACCAGATTTGGATTAATCAAGTATGGGAAAAAAAAAAAAAAAAAAAAAAAAATCTGCACTAATATTTTATTAATATCTTAAGCTTTAGTAAAAGCTCCCTGAAAAACATTATGTATCAATAATGAAACATTTGAGAAACAGGAAAATAAATCATTAATTTTTCTATATAATAATCAAATATATCTATATAATGCTAACACTAATAATTGTGCTTGTTTGTTTTCATATTGAATGTATTAGATGTTGGAGAAAAGTTGAAGGAGACGAGTAGTAAGAGGAGAGTAAGATGATGAGGTAAATAATGGGTTAACCCATAAACGTCCCTTTGTTCAGTCAGTCACCATAGAGACAAGAGTTTTGATTGGATGATATAACTAGTTTTATTCAGCCGCAGTGTTTGAAACAATGCACTCATTTTTTGTCGTAACGGACATCTCCGAAAGTTATTCCCAAAATGTCATGAGTTTCAATTACATTGAAATAGATGGTAATTATTTTTTAACTCTCTGCATGTACTGCTAAAATATCTTGATTTACCTTCACAATTGGTTAAGAGCACAAAAGTATGAACTAATGTATGATGTTGAGCTAGATTGGAGAGTTCTGTTTTAGCATATTGATTTATCACATTCACACTTAAAGCAAATCTATGAAATCGGTTATGCAGAGTTCAAATCCTATCAGATCTATTGCAGCCATTATTTATACTAATACTCCTGGGAAAAGTGCATATCTACAGTTTTTCTCCAGCTATCGATAAACAAATAAAAAAAAATTTTTAATTTAAAAATATCAGCTCGTGTTCAATTAATTATATACAATGGATCGTTTATAAGAGGTATTATGTTTTGCCATTAAATAATCCCAAAAGAGTTGATATGCCATAAAGCAAATTAGTCAGAGTTAAACTATTATTCCATAGTATTCATTTCTGTAACTGCCATATTTGTCCTTTGGGAATTTCAGAAAGAAGTTTATGCTTATCAGATATCTGGCAAAATGCTTATCGACAATGTTTAAGTCTGGGTGATTACTTTGAAACTAACTTTACAGTAATAGCCTTAGGAAAGATGAATCTACTTTTCTTCCCCTAAGTAGGGAATAGTAGGGAGATTGAACTTTAGCCTTGATAGGTAAAATGTCTGAATTCAAATTCCCAGATCACAGATAATTGAACATAGTTGAAATCCAGACGAGAAACCATACAAGAAACTGCCAAAGACTAAATACTGTCTGAATGATCATAGAAATATTGCTCCACTTCAAGATTAAACATATCATCCAGACAACCAATCACTTAAGTTGATTACTCTGAGAACAAGGATTTCAGTTAATATTATATATTACTAGCAAATATATGCGAATGGAGGAAATATGGTCTCATAACAGAACAGATACTACACTACCACCGTCCAAGGAGGAGGTAATGCCTTGGAGGATCGTATGACAACAAAACAGATGTCACACTAACTCCCACCTCCTGAATTGAGCATCGAAAGATAGTATAATTAATAGAAGTAATAGTGTTTTGGCTACAGACAGATACGAAATCTCCATCAGTAATAGATATATATTTATCTATTTATATGGTGGCAGTAACTCTTTGAATATTACTCTTTCGCCCGCCCCCCCCCCTCCTCCCCACTACTACAAAATCTGATCTTGTGCTCATCTAGCACGGTTACATAGATTACTTTTAAGCCCCGATAAAGACTTAAATGAATGGCCACAGATAGAACATGCAAGACTAACCAGGGGTTTTGAGGATGTTAGAAAAGTTGCTGAAGAGCAAAGAGGGTTGCACATGCACATGTACATAAGATTTACAGTGTATAACACTTGCACTGCAGCATATACACATGTTTTATAAGTAAAGGCACAACATTGGACAGGTTGACCGAGCGACACCACAAACCCTTAAAACATTGTGGCTATTTGAGCATGTATCAATGTCGAAGCAACACTATCATGTCAGCCCACTCACCAACACAAACAATTCACAATTTTTAGGGCACTTAGGGGTAAACTTTAATTTAAGGATTTTAATTTGAAAAATGTTCATATTTCAATAAGTTTAAGAATTTGGAAAAATTAAGTCATTATCACGGAAACAAGTAATCATCTTAGTGCTCAATAATGGGTAGAGCTGTATTATAATATAATTTTTTTTATTTACACAAACATTAGTGGCTACATATATGCATACATGTTTCTAATGTGACTTTATCTAAAATCCAGCATCTCCAGGCCATATTAACTAAACAGCCTTAAAATGGTAGACTTAAAATAAAGTCACAGCTGAAGCATGTATGTACATATGTAGCCAATGTTTGTATAAATAAAAATTGTACTAATACATATAGCGTGTCAGGTTATATTGATCAGAAATCAATAAATTGATCGATCGCAGCAGAGTGAGAGCTAATATAATTTATTTGAAAACTATGTTACATATTTTAGAAACGTACTGCAGTTTCATGCAAATTTGGACTACTGTTCGCATTTTGAGTGTTATCACAACGTTTCAGCCGCTGTAACCTCCGGCCTTCTTCAAGTGTGTCTTTTCGAACTCGGGAATATTTCTGTCAAACTCAGGAATCTGGACGGAATTTCGAACGGAACTCTTTAATCCATGAGGGTAGCATACTCTCGTTGTCAGCCATGACTGGGAGAAGCCTTCAGTAATTCACAATTCTTCGTATCGCCCACACTGAAGATTGAACCTTCAACTTTCAGATGACTGAATTTTACTTAGTACTATATCCACTGCGCCACGGGTCTTTGTGCCCAAGGTTCAAATTATAGAAATTATCAATCCTTATCTAAAAAATTCAGAAACATTACATTTTGCTTTTATCATATCTTTTTTAAATAATGGAAGCATCCATCTATGTTGAGCAATAATAACTATAATCCCTAAAATGACATCTTTACTAAACAGAGTATTAACTTTTATAATTAATAATGGGAATACCTGTCCTAGGAGTTCATAATGAGACACTATTGAACTCTTTAATAAATACAAGGGGATAATGGATGCCAAAGTATATAAAAAATCAAAAACATACCGAGAGTTTACACAAGTAATGGGCTTAAAAATATTTCTAAAGTCAGAGTAAATGCATATTTTAGAGGTTTTATAATAAATGGAGATGTTAGGAATATGTACAAGTCATTTGCCTATAGTTTAGATTTCAATAAAATTAAAACTTTTTTTTGGGGGGAAGGGGGGATAATTTAGGCTTCCCTAAAGTTTAAAAATCTCATAATAGATCCAAATAGTACTGGAGTTATAGTGCGAGCTACACATAATTTACCCTTTATGATATTAATGTAATTTGTTTATTAAACTTATCTATTACATAACAGGAAAGTTATCTTTTCTGTCTGGCTAAACATCAGAAATTACCAAAGATACACTTACAAACCTTAGATATTCTGATTTAGTATGACCTCAAACAGGTTATAGTAAAAGAATTTACTCTAACATTCATTCATTTGAGGTCAGCAGGGACCAAATTAGTGACTGCGGATTTAGAAAAAGATTTTTTCGTTCAAAAGAAATTAACTTTTATAGTTTTAAAGTTATTTCCCCTGAACCAAATCAAATTAAAAATGATAGAAATTTTTAAAAAAATAAAAATAAATAAAATAAATTTTCTTTTTAAATGGTAACATGGAAATCAAGCCTGAGGGCAGGAGTACACGGATCTTTAGTTATCCCTGGGCAAGACCAGGTAGCCCTGTTAGTCTCGTATAAAGGAGAAACTAAATTATAAAGAGCATTTGTACAATTAAACAACTACTCTGATGTTATGTTATATATTTACATATGGAATTGATAGCTCCTATATACGAAACTCTAGGTTGAGATATACACAGTTGGTGTCCGAGATTCATCCTTCTGTTTATCATTTATTAAAAACATAAAACAGATGATTATTATACTGGAAAGAACTTTATAGGACACACAGTGTAGTGCCATAGTATTAATGCTGACCCCCTTTTCCTGGTATCGAAAGCAACAAACTCTTAACAAAGAAACGATGGTTTTAGAAACAGAATTCAGATACAGTATACAACAGTGTTATAACGTCTATTCTGTTTGGCTAAACAGACATCCAAAACAGAAAGCTTGTTTTCTTCTATCATAAACAGTTATACATAGATCAGATTAGATTAATGTGGCTGCTTAGGACTTGTACATACAGTCATTGGCTAAAACAAACACATCAGACTGAAGGTTATATAGAAAAGAGAACCTTAAAGCATTAGTAGAAAATTTTGGATGAGGTGGGGACTAAACAAATATATATATATTGAGAAACGATGTATATCCCTTGTAATGGTGTCTGCATAAGAAGTATAGTGAAATCCTCTTCCCTATCTCGCCTGAATTATCTCTGCTAAAGTCCAGTGACAAAGAGAAATAATGTCAGTACAAGCAGAGAAAAACTGGTGTTATTTTGGAGTTTTCCTTCTCCTAAACTAGTTGTCAAACTAAGTCTACTTACCCTACTATTTAATCCATAGTTGAAAGATAGATTCATACTTTTCCCCAAAAGTATTAATGAGTTATGCAAGCTTACTTGTACATAAGTGTGTACATCTCGAAATTAGATTAGTTCCACGAGAAAGAAGCAAGAAAGTGGGGTAAAATATATTTACCGCAATCACTGAAATCAATTTTAACCAGAGAAAGAACAGGAAACATTTTAGTCATCCATTAAAAACAAAACATGTAGCAGAAGTGAAATTCAGAGTGAGTAACTTACCACCTCTGACAATGGTAACAGCCCAATCAATTGGACAGCCAACTACTACGTACGAAAGAAAGCAATCCACTGACCAATGAAAACGAAGCTAGTGTGAACCCAGGAAATAAGTAACGAAATAGTTAGGACGATTAACCGAGAGGTGTTGGTTATGCAAATAATCAGTTTTTGATAGCCAATCACTCATGTGTAGGGCTCAATTAAAGCAATCACATTCTCTTTGGAGGCAGGAACCGGTTGTGTGCTACGCTGAATGTCGATGTTGGGATTGTGCTTTATAGATGATTCAGAGTTTCACTTATAGTAGGATGCTCACCTGACGTTGTCTAAAAATTCTGTTTGACCATCAACTGCACTTCTCCTTTATGTGCAGAAGTTCTCATCATACACTGTTCGTCTTAGTCCTGCATTAATCTACTTGCGTTCGTTTTCAGTGACATTGACTTTTCCATCATTCCCAATTTATATTCCAGCAGTCAAGAGATATTCACTCCCTGGTTTAAAAGCCATGGTGATGTGAAGAAAATTAGGAATCCTTAAGGAAGCTAAGAATATCAAAGAAAGGAAAGTCATCGAGGCTGAAAGGAACCGCTGCCATAGCTTGGTGCAGCTATGGCAGCGGTTCCTTTCAGCCTCGATGACTTTCCTTTCTTTGATATTCTTAGCTTCCTTAAGGATTCCTAATTTTCTTTTCATTTTAGAGTAAACAAAACTACTGTTGAACCACATCAAAATTGACCATTATTTCTGATGAAGAAATGAGTTCTTTTAAATAAGTTGTGTTTTTGTCCAACAACGTTTTAGAACAGCAGTTTATCAAATAAGTAATTTGTAAGAATTCAAGATTTTTGGATCATTTATTTTTGGTACCTTATCCTCCCCAAAGAAAAAAAAAATCACTTTCATTTTGAAGGAAGATATAATGCAGTCTTTTCTTGCACTTGTAAAATACACAAGTGTTGCTGTAAACGTTATTTTATGGACAACTAATACATACTTAGATCAATTTTGAAGAATAGAAAATTAAGAAAATTGGATATTAGGGGTTTCAAACCGCAAAGCACTGCAGAAGAGTTTCGGGGTTTCCAACTTAAATCAGAAGAGTCAGAACAGATAAAGAATAAAGCAAAGCAAAGAAAAGAATTATTTTGCTGTACCTTCACTTCATTTTTTTCGAAAAGATGTATTCTCAAAAAAAAAAAAAAAAATCCAAATAGATGGAATGTTTTATTATTATGCGATACATTTGATCCATGTTTGCTTGTTCGGTTTCCATGACATTTCACATATTTTAAAGATAGGAATATGTTCATAAATTTAACAATATAAAATTGTGTAACCACTTCTACAGTGTTTCTCGCCTCTCCGGGACTTTATTATTAACTATTAAAAGAATATTTACTGAAATAAGAAATTAAAAAAAGTGCAATAACATAAAATTAAACTTTTTTTTTTTAAATATAGTAAAAAAAAATTTTTTAATCCACCATAATGAATTTGTCATTTTGATTTTTTGGCACTTGAGGAGACAGTTGAATTTATTTGCTTTCAATTTTGAAGAGTTACATTCAAAACAACGGCGATAATTCACATTCAAGGCAGCAGCAGACAGATAATCATCTGGGCTGGTGCATCATCTACTAGTCTCTCCCTCCTTGACAAGGTCCAAAAAAGAATCGCCAACCGAATAGGTCCCTCACTGTCAACCAAGCTTCAGCCTCTGTCCCATCGCCGCAATGTAGCATCCTTGTGCTTGTTTTACAAATACTTCAATGGATTATGCTCCGATGAACTGGCTACTCTGGTGCCCCTCGACGTAAATTCACTAGACTAACTCAACAATCAACTAAATCTCATTCATTCGCTGTGGAGGTCCCCAGATGTCGGAGAGCCTTCTACTCAAATAGCTTCTTTCCTCGTGTTGCTGGCCTCTGGAATTCCCTTCCTGCCTCCACCGCCCCCCCCCCCGACAGTACAGACATGCAGAAGTTTAAAACTAATGTAAACAGACATCTCGCTGCACAGATCATAATCTAGGTTGAATGCCCCCTACCTTCTCCCCTCTTTTTTCTCAGTAGCCCCTTACGTCTACAGTGGTGTCCTGCCTTGTTTGGGGTGAACTATGTTAAAAAAAAAAATAAATAAAATTAAAAAAATTTAAAAAAATTTTTTAAATCAACCGGAAGTAACGAAACGACCAATAAATTAAAACATTTTAATAAATTGATTTATTTAATAAAATATAGTTTCTGAAAGAAAAACATTGTAATAGCGTTTTTTTTTTATAATTTAAAATGTTCAGTGATTTTTTGAACATTGTAATAAAATTCATGTTTAATCAAGTAACAGTTTGGCCAAAAGATCTATTAATAATGGAGTTTATGTATCTGTCTGTCTGAAGCTGAAACTCCATCAGAGTACTATGACTATTCATTAAGTCTGCCAGCTTCATTATATACTATTAAAAAAAAAAAATTTTAAAAAAAAAAAAAAAAAAAAAAATCGCCATAAACACTATGCGCATTTCCCAATTTACATAATCAATTGCTTTTGAACTTCTAATAAATTAGTATTCGCAAATATACACTCATGATTGTTCTCTTCAGATTTCAACATGTATTTACGCTATTTTGCTCACTAATAATCTTATTATAAATTATAATTATTTCTTTTATTATTTATTTATAAAATGAGTTACATAGTTATTTCCTCTATGTCCAACTGATTGAACAGCGTACCTCCCTCTGAACGGACGCCTTAATACGTTACTGATTTATTTTATTAAAACGTTCTGAGTTTGTTTATTTTCTTAATCTTATTAGCCATTATGTTTTAAAACACCAATTTATTGAATCATTTTTTAATTAAAATAATAATTGATAAACACACACAAAGAATTTAGTTTAGCTAAACTTTTTTTTTAAAAGTTATCGCGGGTCCTGCAGTAAGAGTACCGATTTTTTTATTGATAATTTTCAGATAACCTTTTTTCCGATTTTAAAATTAGTGTTCGCTGTGTTTAGTTTTTCAAATTGTTGATTTTAACAAATTTACTGAATGAAATTGTTTAATTAAAATAATAATTGATTTAAAAATTACTATTTAAAAAACACACACACACACACACATTATGAATTTAGTTTTTGTTGTCAACAACACATTGTACTGGAAAACTACATAACTAGTTTTAGAATAGTGTTCGCTGTATTTTGTTTTTTTTATTTGTTGATTTTAATTTACGTACACCTGTTTTTCCGCTTTGAAAGACATAAAATATTACTTATATTCTGACGTGGATTTGGCGCAAAACGACTGAGTGTAAAGAAAAGCGAGCAGACGATAACTTGGGGGGGGGGATACCTTTTACTTGGCACGTAAATAACTTTTTAGAATCGTATTCGCTCTATTTTTTATTGATAATTTTATGTTAGGTACACTTTTCTTTTTTCTCTTTGAAAAACTAAAACTATTATTATTTATTATTTTGTAAATTATTACGTGGATTTGGCGCAAACAATTGGGTGGAAAGAAAAGCGAGCAGACGATTACAATGCAAACTTAATTTTTCCTTTTATTAATGTTGTTATTTATCATGTGCAATATATTATTTAAATTAATTGTAGTGATAGAAAGCTCTACCCAAATTACATACTAGCGTCATTTCTGACGCGGCAGCCTAGCAAAAACATGCGACCAGAGGGGGCATATATTTGTTAGTTGTAATAAAATAGTGTTGTCTTTTTTAAATGTAAAATGTTCAGTGAGTTTTTGAACATTGTAATAAAATTTATGTTTAATAAAGTAACAGTTTGGCCAAAACATTGTAATAAAAGTTTTTTTTTTAATTAAAAATGTTCAATGATGTTAACATTGTAATAAAATAGTTTCTCAAATCTTTTAGAATATAAAATGTTATAAAACGATTTTTTTGTCTTGGATGTGGATTATCGTCGTTGTTTTGACTGTAACTCTTTAAAATTAAAAACAAATAAATGCAGCTGTTTCCACAAGTGCCTATTATTTTATTTTTTTAAATAGTCAGAGAAAAAAAATTACTTTATGAGCCTTCGAAATGTGAAAGGAATTTAGAAGCATTTAAACATTAAATAAATGTTTAAATGCTCTCAAATGCCTTTCATATGGAAGACGATTTCTTGATTTGTAAGTCTTAGCAAATCCGCATGTATTAAAAAGTTAGTATTTGAAGGCTATTTGCATCAAATAATTTTATAAGTAGACTGAAACAACGTTACCTTATTCTACAATAATTTGATTCAATTAATTTAATCATCAACCGATACAGTAATAATTAAATTTAACTTTGAAAAACGTAATTTTAAAATAATTAGGTTAAAAATAAATAAATGCATAGTTAAAAAAGAAAAAAAACGCGAAACAAAAGTGAAAGTAAAAACATTCCCGGACAAGTATAGTTAAGTTAGGAATATTGTCCCGTTTATAGTAATAATACTATTTATTTATTTTATTTATCAAGTTAAATAAAATAAATTCCACTCTTCACTAAAGTTGGTTTGATACAAGGTCGATTAAAAAGTTGAGTAGTCCATCACATGCAACGAATAGGGAAAACACAAACAAAATAATCTCAACACCTTGACGGCACGCCCCCTAACATCCATAAGGTTCGTATTGGGATGATCCTTTGGTGCAGATTGGGGGAGTACCGCTTGGACATAATCGAATAAGACTGGAAGAAAATGTATCGTTTAAAAATGTTCGTGCTAAAGTGATTATGACAAAACTACAGAAATTTGCTTGGGTAGATTTTAATTAAAGAATTTTTTTTTTAATGTATAGGTGATTCTATATTCAGTAATCAATGTCCTGATAGATTTAAAAAAAAAAATTTAAAAAAATAAAAAAAGAGGGGGGGGCAAATAATATATCTTTAAAATGCCGCGCAAACGTTTAAAAGAAAGGAACAGGAACTGACACTTAATGACTTGTGTCCGTACTTTGTACGAAGTTAACTGACCAAACAGAAAAACCGAATTACGATTTTTTTTTTTAAATAGGGCAATATACTTTTGGAAGAAATTAACTAATATAAACCATGTTAAGAATAAACTGGATTAATTATGAAATAATGATTAAATTCCTATTTCAGTCACCAAAATTTAGAGTGGAATAGATGCATTACTAACAAATGGTAAAAAAAACACGGGCCACTGGCGTGCGCGGTGAACAATAACAGATGCGTTTCACGTGCAGTTTTTTATTTTTATTTTTTTTTATTTACATTTTTTTAAATTATTATTGTTTAAACGAAAATTACCCCCCATAACTAGTAAATTTTTCTGAAAATAAATAAAATATGCCCTACGTTAACTACAACACTAACCCTATGTCCGGGATGACAATAAACAATGTAAGTTTCATTTTTTTTTTGCCAACCTGAAGTTAGGATTAGTGCAGAAGTTTTTTTATTATTATTGTTCTTGAAGCAAAACATAAATAAAAACTAGGTCTTGGAGAGAAAAAAAAAACATGTCGGAAGAAAACGTAGTCCGTGATTATAGATTTTTTTTTATCTTTGATGCAATGATCAAAGGAATTTGTAATATATAAATTTAACTTCGGGTATATGTTACGACGCTCAGCAGAGGCGCGAACGGGGTCCAAAAAAAGAACGAGAAAGAGTTTAAAAACATAAATTTGCAACAAGTAAAGTTGACTTATGTCTAGAATAGACATTTTTCTACTTACCTATGTAATTTGTTTGTATTTTTACGTAGTATAAATGGCTTTTTATTAGATGTTAAAACAAAATTTGTTTTTTAAAACATCTAGTTTCTCTAAGAAAAATGCCGGCCAGTCCCTCTATATTATTACGTAGAGCGGCCATTTTGAATTCTTCGAAAACCGTGTGTTGAACTTAAATTTCTAATAAATAGCACTTCAAACGAGTTTAAAATACAAACAAATAGCACATGCAAGTTTGAAACTAACTTTTACAGCTACTTTTATTTGTTGTATATTTGTTTTTTTAGCGTTTTTACTCTGCTGAGTCTCGTAAAAGATGCCCTTTAACTTAACCCTACTTAAAATAATTTGGCAATATATATATATCAGTTTTTTTTAAATGAAAGTAAACGGACTCGCAGGAAACGCCGGGTAAGTACAATTAGTCTATAAGTAAAATAGAATTACCTGTACTGTATTAAAGATAAATATATTTTAAAAGTTGAAACTGATTATACAGGTGCTTTTCATTATCGTTGTTTTTATTTGGGGGGGGGGGGGGCATTTGAAAAAGAAAATAAAACAAACTGAAGAATATCTGGAGTACGGGATGAATGTATCCTATAAAAAAATAAAAAAAATAAAAAAAAAAATTTTTTTTAAAAATCACGTAAATTAATCAAGTAGTTTTTATTTCATAAAAGAAAATTAAATTTTAACGAATAACGTAGAAATACGGCCTCCATTCCGGCTTATTATGAATTTCAGTTATCTCCTTTGAATATCCCTTGAATTAGCCGGAATGGAGGCCGTATTTCCACGTTATTCATTAATGTTTGATTTTCTTTCATAAGAACTACTCGATTAATTTACGTGATTTGGGGCATAAGATATATCAACCCGTGACAGGTACGTACATCAAACAGATATTCCTCAGTTTATTTTTTTATTTTGTTTTTCGAATTTCTCCCTTAATCTGGATAAGCACCAAATTTTTAAAGGGTATTACGACTTTTTACATTATACTTGAAAAATAGAAATGTTAATGGAGTTCACGGTTTGTGGCAGGAGTTCAGAGATACACATCGATTAGCAGGATATGCGGTGGGGGGGGGGGACTATAAATTCCCCCCCAAAAAAAAGAAATAGTTTTAAGAGTTGAATGCATCAAGATATAGGGTTCCTCATTCAATCCCGGGCAACGCCGGGTCTTTCTGTTCGTAAATCAATAGAACTAAAAGAATTTGAGAAGTGTCGAATCGATTCAAATATCTTTTTGGGGGAGGGGGAGGGTAGAATGAGTAAGATAACTAAAAATCAATGAATTTCAAAAACTAAAAGAGAAAGTTAAGATACAGATTTAACATGAGAAAGTAGAAAATGGGTCAGGATGCTTGCTTGCTTTTATCAAGTGTAACTAAAAACTGGAGATGGCACACCAGTCTTAACCAATAACCAAAAGCAAATGGGTTTGGATTCTATAGTAAGTGGGAGGGAAGAAGGTGGGCGGGGGGGGGGGGGGGTATCGCCACACAAGAATGCGAAAGATTTGCTAAGATATACAAATAAATCAAAATAAGCAAAAAAAAAATAAATAAAAAGAAAAACTTTAATCAATTCAATAAAAAATAAAAAATTTTCTTTAAAATCAGATGATTCCTATTTAGTTGCGTCCCCACGAGGACAGAGTTAAACACAAGGTCGGTTTTTTAATGTGAGGAAAATCCAGCTTCCCAAAAAGGGCCACTTTGGATCGGAATAAAAATTAAGATGCTTCTACAGAATTTGAACCGAAGAAAACCGACTTTTGCCGAACTAAATCTAAAACTTATAGGGAATTTTTAAGAGCCAACAAAACAAAAAAGGAGTGAAAAAAACTAACAAATATACAACAAATAAATGTTGGTTACGGTAAAAAAAAAAAAAAACAGTTCGGTTCAAATTCTGTCGAAGTACCAAAATTAAAATTGGACAGAAAAGATGAAGTGCTCCTAACAAAAAAGGCAAAGATAAGGTCGATAAGAAAATTTTAATTAACAAAATTATTTTTCGAACTTTTTTATGAATAATTCAGCAAACATTCCATAGCGCCTTTTAATTTTGTGTAGAAAAACAAAAAAATGCTTTAACATTACATTTGTTTGCGCATTTTACTAGAGAAATGTGAAACTTAAAGTAGTTCAGAGTTTCTACAGAAATCAAACTTATGTATAGTTTTCTTTTTTTGGTGAACTTGTCGTTTCCAACCAAAATGGCGGACTATAAATCGTCTGCAGTTTTCCGACTTCACAAATGAGTAAGTAAACCCAAATAAATTATTTTGGACCAATTTAAAATTTACATTAAATTATTTTAAAGAGAATACAGTTAGAAAATTAGTAAAAAAAATATATATTATTTGGGTTTACTTACTCATTTGTGAGGTCGGAAAAAATAAAACTGCAAACGATTTATTGGTCGTCATTTTGGTTGGGAAACGATAATTTTACCGTTTGTTTGTTTTGTCTTTTACTTTTTTTTTTAACTTTGGCTAAAAAAGTCGTTTCTTTTCTAGAATAGTGGCTCCTTCGAGAAATACTTTTTTTCTTTAGTTTAAGACTAATCATGAAACTTAGTACAACCTTCGCCTAAAGATATAGATTTAATGAGAAAGTAGAAAATTACTTTGTATTCAAATTTAAAGGCTTAAAAATTACTTTCGAACTTTCAAATATCCAGAAGAAATCATGAGTTTTGTTTTTACAGCGTAAATATCGTGTCGGACATTTATTTATTTATTAATAAAGAAATGTCCGACACGATATTTACGCTGTAAACTTCGACATTTGAGAGTGATTTCGATGCATTTAAGGCGGACAACAAGTATTTTCAGGTCATTAAATTAAAGTTTTGACAAAGTCGAGGGTTAGGGTGGTTTCCTAATGTTTTAGATGAAGATTGATAATTCACATTATTCGGACTACTGCCATCGCCTTGGTTGTTATTCACAACGTTTCGGCTAATATAAACTTCGACCTTCTTCAGGTGCATTTTCTCGAACTGGACCTATGGCGTAACGGTTTTATAAAATCACAGAATATACTCCAGTCTTCAAACCGGTTTTTCCCTACGTATTTTGGGGCGTTAAAAACAAAAGGTTTAGGATACTAGAACCCCCCCCCCCAAAAAAAAGAACAATAAAAATGGAGTGATTCTATAAAATTATCGGATATTTTAGGGGGGGGTCAATTCTTACTACAGTCAGTACGAACTAAGAACATTAACAACATAACACTGTCATGGCTGACGGAATGAGAACAATCTACCCCGTGAATTAAATAAAAGGTTCTATCGGAATTTCCAAGTCCGGAAAGATGCGGTCAGAGGTTACACAAAGGCCGAATTGAGGTTACATTGGTTCTGGGTATAACAACCAAGATGAGAATACCGATTTGAATAATGAAAACCATATTAAGACAAATATTTCTAGAGTCTAGAAAAAGAACCAAAATTTAGTGTCCCAGACAGAGAGTGTGAAACAAAAAAGTAACTATCACACTTCATTGCCGCTTGTGTTATATAAATCAACAAAGTGCTATTTACTTTCCATAAAACGGTAAAGTCGGTAGTATAAATCATTAATAAAAAATATAAACAAATTAGTTCAATATTTTAGAAAGGATTTTATATTTAATCCTTTGGTGAGGAATTTATGAAGAACAGACTAAGGTTATTTGAATTTTTTAATTATTATTATTCGTTTAATATATAGCATTTATCGATAAATAAATAAATGTCTTCTTTTTTTAATTACCAAGTTATTTAGACATTTAACTCATCTCATTGGAACAACACACGCCCGCATCCACACACAATTCTACGAAAACAGTAGTAATACTACAAGATCAACGTCGGGGCTTCGGACTTGCGGCGGTAAAAACATTGGCTTACCTTCTCTAACTTTTCGAAATAATCCCTTAGAAACGGCACAGGATTGTCTGGCCTGCTAATGCACAGCTGTACAATGCAATCCTTGAGTATTTGCTGGACGTTGTGTCGTTGTACGTAGACTTCACATTCGCGAAGACTCTGTTCATCGTCTGCACTGGCCGCCATCTTGGCACACCATATGCGAGGTAGATGGAACGCAGGCGCGAGAGAGGTTGACTCCAGTTGGTCGTTTGTTGGCAGGGACGATGTTGATCAGCCAATCACTGAGCTCGTTTTTAAAATGACCGCGACTCGCCAACATCGATTTCAACCCCCTTCCTTCCCACTATCCTTTTATTTACATTTTTTAAATATTAATATTAAATATTTTAAACATGTTTACATTGGTGCTTGCTTCATTTTCTTAATTATTATTTACTAAGAATAAATTTTATTATTTATTGGACTGTTCGGTTAGTATTTGTTATATATATCATTAAATATAATTTCTTAACTTTAACATTAGTTGATAAATATTTTTACAAGGATTACAAAGTCAGAATACGTTGTGATGTCATAATATATATATATATATATATATATATATATATATATATTCTCTCTCATTAGGCCTTTATTTACGTTATTCTCCCTTCCTCCCACCATCTGAAATATTTATGTGCATGTGAAGTGTGCACGGTGACGTACAAGCAAGCAAAATAACAATAATTTTACTAGAATATAGAAAGATGATTGTTTTAGAGGTTGATAGTTTATTACAAGAAAAAAGCTATCATTGAATAACCACTAAAAGTGTTTAACTCAAATTCTCACTTTTGATTGATTACAATTTGAATATTTTATTTTAAAATATTGATTTTAATTTTTTTTTTTTTTTTTTAAATATTATTATTTTACTGCGAAGGGATTATTATGTTTGTTTTTTTCTGTTTACTGTACCTAATTCACCCGTAATATGAACAACATAATTTTATAGACCGCTGAAACCTTGAGGGGCGAGTGGGAGAAATCTAGGTAAATTCCTATTTCAGTCACGTTAATTATTTACAGTGAAATGTCACATTTCAAATGTGAAATACAGCATTATTCCCAAACAAGTTATTTTTACTTAAAAATTATATTTTTAAAAAAAATTATTTTTATTTTTATTATAGTAATAATAAAAAAAAAAATAATAATAATAATAATAATAATAATAATAATAATAATAATAATAATAATAATAATAATAATAATAATAATAATAATAATAATAATAATAAATAAATAAAAAATAAAAACACCTAAGTTATAGCAAATTCCATCGTACACGTAAAACGCCGAAATAAAAACTTGTGTGGAAATTTCGGTATATTTTCTAGTAAGTCCCTTTGTTTGAGACCGTTTGAGGGTGAAGGCTTTCAGTTGGCTTACGTGCCAGGTTGAAGGTCACATGGATTATTTGCGTAGGAGTTGGGTTGAAGCCATTTTGTGTCACGTGGTTTCTATTTTTAGAAATGATGCATTGGTTCTGTCTCGATTTGATATCGGCGCGAAGTTTAACCAGAACAGACTTGGGCGCCTGACAGTCGACACCTGTAAAAGCTGTTACTTCGTCCATAGGTGGGACGTTAAATTTTGCGAAGAATTTCTACTTGAAGAAATTTAAGAGATAGAGTATCTCTTGGCAAGAATTGCCTTTTATGTATGAAATATTCTTCCTTCGGTCAACGAATATTTCCCTTTGAAGATGTTTCAAGTCAGAGACTTGAAATGAAGAATTATGGAGAATTTGAACGAGATAAAAATATCTCCGGGCACGAAATTGCCTATATTGAAGAGCTTAGCTCCCGTGAACTGAAATACTTTGCTGTTGAGAAGATTCTAAATCAGAGATTAAGAATCGTAAAGGTTGATCGTCCTTGCAACACAGATCGATTTGAAAGAGATGACTTTGAAAATTGGATCCTCACATGATCGCGCGTGATGCTATTTGGGACAAACTGTGAAAAAAGCAAGTATTATGTTTATTTGAAATTTGGACTGTTCTAGTGACGTATTTCTTACGTTGGATTTGCTATAAGAAAATTATTGAAGAAAAGGAAAGAAAAAAAGGAACTTTGTGACAGACGTTTGATAAAATAAAAAAAGGTTATTTTTACCATGAAAATTATGTCGGAATTCAGCACGGTTTTTACTTTTGATTGTAACTTTGGTGTAAAGAAAAAAACGAGACTATTTGATTGATTTTGTAAGAATACTGACTTTATAGTAAATTCATGTTTTAAAAGGATTTATTCCTTTGCTTAGATTGTGTTTTATTTGTGAAGAAAAAAAAGGATTACTTATTTCACGAACGAAAGGTAAGGTTTTATTATCTGCCTCCCTTTTTAAGATTGTGTCAATTTTTGTTGTATCTAACTTTAATGTTAACAAATCCTGATGTTGTATTTTTTTTTTGTTTTTTTTTTGTACGTTATCTAGGAATAATTTATTTATTCCAGCTCTGGAAAAAAAGCAGTCCAAGCTACCTTTTTTTTGTAAATAAAACTTTGTTTTAACTTTTATGAACATCTTGTACTCGTCCATTCCTTCTCTCTTGTTATAATTTTTTTTTGTGATAATTGTCCTAGGTAACATGACTTTTGTTTAGAGCGGTTTTCGTTAACACCCACGAAAAATCCGACACTCGCAAACAAACCCAGAAAGAGGTGTTTCACATGTACGATGAAAGTTAGTAAATTATTACTATTTTACAAAAAAGATAATATGAGATTCTACTTTTTTTAGGCGATTAAATGCAAACAGCCTGAAAAACTATCCGAAAAAAAGGAATTTCAAAAACTAAATAAATAAATATTTTAGACTTTAAGATGGTTAATCACTTTCATATATAAATTTAACGTAAAATGAGCACCCACTTCCGTACTAGTTAGCTGAAAAAGGGACGGGTAATCATTGGGGGGGTCAATATTTTAGAGGGAATGCAGATATTGTGTGAGGTGGATAGAGGTGGGGTTAACTAAGCTTATATATATTTTTGGAAGGAGTCGAGGGCCCCCAAAATATGGGGGAGAGGGGTCATTATTTGCGTTTGTTTTGGGGTAGCATTATTCCCGGCCGCCACCAGCCGCCACCGCTAAATGGCTCAAGTGACTCAATCGCAGTCATTTAAATAGTCTTCATTATTAAAAATAAGCATATAATTGTTTCCCCCGCCCCCCCCCCCCCGAATACATTTTTTCGGTTTATTTTTATTTTGCTACTTGTCCACCGACCGCCACCGCCAAATGGTGACTCAATCGCAGTCATTTAAAAATAAAGAATAGTCTTCACTATTAAAAATAAGCATATAATTGTCTCCCCCCTCCCCTCCCCCGAATACATTTTTTTTCGGTTTATTTTTATTTTACTACTTTTCCACCGGCCGCCACCGCCAAATGGCTCAAGTGACTCCATCTCAGTCATTTAGAAATAAAGAATAGTCTTCATTATTAAAAATAAGCATATAATTGTCTCCCCCCCCCTCTCCCCGAATACATTTTTTTTTCGGTTTATTTTTATTTTGCTACTTTTTCGGAAATTTATTTCTATTTTGGGCATGAGGGGTGGGGAGGTCAACATATTGCCACTGTGTGAATGAAGGTCAAGGTTATTTGTTTGGTGGCGTGACGTCTTCCCGCCTTTCTTTCCTTTCAGCATCATCATCGATGTAATGAAGTCTAGATGTGACGTCATACCGGTGTCTAACTGGTGCCTTTGGCGCGTTTTTTTGAATCAGTTCCAGCTTGAAAGCCCGAGAGAGAGAGGTTCTGTTTTCAGCTGTCTCCATCTATTTTTGAGAATAAACGTAAACTGTTTGGATGATTTCTCCTCGTTCTTGGAGCAAGAACGATTTATTATGAAATTCAGGGTATCAGAGCCAGCCTGATTTTAAGGAATATTATTTCAAGACTTAGAGCCCCTTGGAAGAAACACCTTATGACGAAGAGGTGTTTGATGTTTTTGGAGAATTTCATTTATGAAGTAATTTCGAGGACTGACCCCCTTTGGAATGAAAATGTGAAGGATTGACGAAGAACATTTTTGGAGAATTTCATTTATGAAGTAATTTCGAGGATTGAGCCCCTTGGAATGAAAAATGTTGAAAAAAGAACAAAGAGGGACTTTTAAAACGGACATTTCGATAGAAAAGAAAAAAAAACTGTGCCTGAGAAGATTCGGAAAACAACGGTTACGGTCCTGTATATTTGAGTATTATTTTTTATTGTTTTGTGCCCTTTGAGACCACTTTGTTAAATTTATAAGAAGACTTCTTTGGTTTTTATTGTATGTTTTTTATATGAAAGAAAGAAAAAAAGGTAGAAGACTTCTTCAATCTTTATTATATGAACAAAAAAAGGAAAAGAATTAATTTGTTTCGAGTTTCGTTGTGCCAACGAACTAACCCCTTTGTGAATTTTCATGTCTTAAGTTGTTTTTTTAATTTTATCTTGGTTACTAGGGTTAATGTTATTAATCCAGCTTTGGGAATTCAAAGCAGCCAGCCCCATTTTTATGTTAATAAATCTCTATTTTTAACTCTATCGAACCTCTGATTTTTTTCTTTTCCCCTGTAGCAGTTACCTCCTCCTTTCAAAACATAACTACACCGGTTTGTCGGTAGGTGTCTCTTTTTCACCGACAGGTGGCGCTGTAAAGCGACACCAGAGTTATCTGCCCTTCGGACTATAAAACCCGGAGCCAAACGGAAAATCTCTCTCTCTTTCACCGACCAGCATCGGAGAACAACGCTGGCCCCAGCGCTCCGTTTCATTCGCCTTTTGGCCTCGACAGGACGACGCTGACACTAGCGTTCCGTTTCACTCTTCTCTGGTCGGCAGAACGACGCTAATACACTAGCGTTTCGTCTCACGCTTTTCTTCTCAACCAGCATAACAACTACCAACACACGGGGCAAACAACGGTAAGAGTTCTCGACTCGTTTTCTTTGTGTTACGGCTTTCAAAGACTTTTCCTACGCCGGACTCATTTCTTCTTATACCTTTTCAAGAACTGTTTTTCCATCGACACACATGCATACATCACACACTTCACCATTCCACGTACACACACGTTCAATAAACCTTATTTGAACTACTTCATTTTTGTTTATTAATTATTACTCTGTCTTTTGCATGCAACATTGCTTGATTTACTGAACACGTCTATAATCGGGGGAACACGACCCTCGATCCGAACATTGGTGACCTGACGTGCAAGCTTTGTTGTATGTGGCGGAGTAATTAATTTCGTACTAGAACAAAAAAAAAATCATTTCTCGTTTTTTCTTTCGTGGTGAAACGAATTACGCACCCATCTTTTTCCTTTTTTTTTTCTACCCACGAGGTAGAAATATACAAACAAACAAAAGAAAAGAAGCCACCGTCTCCATTTTTCCTGGCCACGCGGAAATACCCAAACAAGAAAAACAAAAACATTTCTCGGCTTCTCCGAGTATAAAACAAATTACAATTTCATTTTTTTTTCTTTTCCCACGTGTCGGAAAATTATATACAAAGAAAAAGACAAACTTTTGCCAATCCTTTTTTTTCTTCTTTTTCGACGAACAGAAGGACCTTACAAGACGCCACTTCCTTTGTTTTGAACACGTGGAGATAAAAAGAAAACAAAACAAAACAAAAACATTTCTCGGCTTTCCCCGAGTATAAAACAAATTACAATTTCATTTTTTTTCTTCTCTCTTTCACCACCCACGTGTCGGAAAAATATATACAAAGGAAAAGACAAACTTTTTTTTTCTTCTTTTTCGACGAACAATAGGACCTTACAAGACGCCATTTTCTTTTGTTTTGAACACGTGGAGATAAAAAGAAAACAAACGCTCACGCTGCCCATCTTTTTTGTGACCACATGTTGATAAAAAATTTTTTTCAAAAATGCTGCCATCTTTTTTCCGGATCGCGTGTTGATAAAAAAATTCAAAAAAATGCCGCCACTCTTTGCCACGACCACGTGTTGATATAAAAAAATTCAAAATAATGCCGCCATCTTTTTCACCTGGAAATGAAAATTCAAAAAAAAAAAATACGAATTTTTTTTTTTTTTTTTTTCTTTCTTTTCAACAACAAAGGAAAAGAGAAGCCGCCATTCTTTCTCTACGTGGAAACTAACATTCAGACAAACGAAAACAAAAACGTCATTCCTCGTGTGAAACAAAGTACGACTCCATTTTTTTTTCTTTTCTTTTTCCTTTCTACCCATGTGGTGGAAATGTATATATAAAGGAAAAGAAAACTACAAAACAGACAAACACGAACAACATCACCCTTCAAGGCCTACCAACAATCTTCAACACAACTTGAACAACCACATTTTTCCCGGATATTCATCAAGCACCAAACATTTCCGGACATCACCGACGACACTATGGAAGAAATCACACCAGTTCAAAATGAGTACAACTGCACAAGCACGACTAAATACTCAACTGGACGTTCGTTGATCAACTGGGGACACATCAACTCGAACGACGCGCACCAACACCAGTACAGACCCACTTGTACCTGGACCTGCTAACTCACTTGCAGACATTTGTGCATCTGATTTTGACCATAGTGTACCACCAATCTCAACAACTAGATGTTTGTTCATCAGCTCCACAACACGGACTAATTAACATGAACAACATCAACACCTGCACAGACTCACTTGTGCTCATTCATCAACACCGCACAGACTCACTTGTGCTCATTCATCAACACCTGCACAGACTCACTTGTGCTCATTCATCAACACCGCACAGACTCACTTGTGCTCATTCATCAACACTGCACAGACTCACTTGTGCTCACTCATCAACACTGCACAGATTCACTTGTGCTCACTCATCAACACTGCACAGACTCACTTGTGCTCACGCATCAACACTGCACAGATTCACTTGTGCTCATTCATCAACAACTGCACAGACTCACTTGTGCTCATTCATCAACACTGCACAGATTCACTTGTGCTCACTCATCAACACTGCACAGATTCACTTGTGCTCATTCATCAACAACTGCACAGATTCACTTGTGCTCACTCATCAACAACCGCGCAGACCCAAGCACCAAACATTCCCGGACAACACTGACAATTCAACGTTCGTTCATCAGCTCCGCATCACGCAGACTAATCAACATGAACAACGCCACCAACAAGTGCAAATTACCTTGCACTCAACATTTTTCGACCGCAAACTCACTTGCACTCAAACTTGATGCAGACCCAAACAACACGCAGATCCACATGCGTTACAAACACTCAATTCCGCAGATGCACTTGCGATCAATCATTCAATACAGATACAGAAACAGAAATAAGTAGCGTGCACACTACTTTTTCTAATCTTCAACAGCAAAACAGACATACCCACAAAGAATGCTTCTCATCTACTTCTGTACATATTGAATAATATTTTTCAATATTTTTCAATCTGGGGGGGAGTCCTTGTAGCAGTTACCTCCTCCTTTCAAAACATAACTACACCGGTTTGTCGGTAGGTGTCTCTTTTTCACTGACAGGTGGCGCTGTAAAGCGACACCAGAGTTATCTGCCCTTCGGACTATAAAACCCGGAGCCAAACGGAAAATCTCTCTCTCTTTCACCGACCAGCATCGGAGAACAACGCTGGCCCCAGCGCTCCGTTTCATTCGCCTTTTGGCCTCGACAGGACGACGCTGACACTAGCGTTCCGTTTCACTCTTCTCTGGTCGGCAGAACGACGCTAATACACTAGCGTTTCGTCTCACGCTTTTCTTCTCAACCAGCATAACAACTACCAACACACGGGGCAAACAACGGTAAGAGTTCTCGACTCGTTTTCTTTGTGTTACGGCTTTCAAAGACTTTTCCTACGCCGGACTCATTTCTTCTTATACCTTTTCAAGAACTGTTTTTCCATCGACACACATGCATACATCACACACTTCACCATTCCACGTACACACACGTTCAATAAACCTTATTTGAACTACTTCATTTTTGTTTATTAATTATTACTCTGTCTTTTGCATGCAACATTGCTTGATTTACTGAACACGTCTATAATCGGGGGAACACGACCCTCGATCCGAACACCCCTTGTCATGTTTTTTTTTATGCTGTATTATCATCATTTTGTTACCAAGTAATTCGGATTTTGCTAAAAACCACGAAATTACGATAACTTTTCCACCGGCTGCCACCAGCCACAGCCAGGCATTTGGCTCACGTGACTCACATCAACCAATCAATCGCAGTCAATTGGCAACCCTGATTGGAATTGCCGTTTTAAGGCCAAATTTCACGAATTTTGCCTTTTAAAATGCAGTTTGGCCTTCAAAAATTCTGTTTGGCTTTTTTAAAATGTGGCGTAAATTTTGGCCTTTTTCAGATTATTTTGTATAAATATTTATTTGATAGCAATTATTAAAGAAAACGTTATAATTAAGTAACTGCAAAGCAGTTTGTATTTCAAAACTTAGATTTTCTTTAAATTTCTTCATTTTGATTGATTTTAATGGATTTGCATGAGAAAAATAGCTCCAAAACCAAGAATTGACATGAATATCTGTGAACATTTCTCATTTAAGAAAAAAAAAAGCAGCAGATATTTATCTTTTTCTAAGAAGACTATGGGTTCCTCTGAGGGGATCACACTCCCAGATTTAGCATTGGCACTCTTTTTTTTATTGGTAAACTATGATAAAAAAAGGTGGGTCAGCATAAGTGGACTCTAGAGAGTCCACTTATCAGACCCTTTGGAATATTCAAATTTGTGATCACACGTATTTGCTAAAAGTCTATATAGTACCTCTTAGAGACTTTACAGTTGAGTATTAAACCTGTCAGAGACAACCTTTTTTTTTTTTTTTTTTTATTACAGGCGCCTTGGCCCTGTTCAGTCAGTCACCCGGTCACTAAGTATATCTCCTCTGAAATAATTAATTTTTCAAATTCTTTAAACTTAGTGCTTTGAAATTAATTGAATTAATTTGAAAACTTATGACTGCTAAACTATCTCTCAAATAGCAACAGTTGTATTTGGAAAGATATATTTAAAAATAATTATATTCATTTTTCTGGATGAGTCCATAAAGTTTCATTAAAACTCGATAATTATATCTGATACCCTTTAAAGATTTTCCAAATAACTCCGAATAATAGACACATATGTCTTAATAATGACACAGATTTTTCCTCGGCCTGTAACTGGAATAAAAGTGTAGATTTAAAGTTATGAATAAAATTAAATTGATCAACATTTTAGGGATATTTTAAATAGATGGCCGCTAGAGTAAATCTGGTATTGTGCTGGCTGCAATGATTTTTCTCTAATAGTAGCATGGACATAACTAGTCAGGGTTGCCAGATGGCCTTTTTTAAGGCCAAATTTCACGGATTTGGCCCTTTTTAAAGCAGTTTGGCCTTCGAAAATTCTGTTTGCCCTTTTTAAAAATTTGGCCTCAATTTTGGCCTTTTACCGATTATTTTATATAAATATTTACTTGATAGTAATTATTAAAGAAAACTTTATAATTAAGTAACTTTTAAGCAGTTTGTATTTCAAAACTTGTAAGCTTTTTGAAAATGTTGGCCTTTTCATGGATTTACATGATAAAAATCGCTCCAGGGCCCAGAATTGATATAAATATCTGTGAACATTTATTATTTAAGGGGAAAAAAGCAAATATTTATCTTGTCCTAAGGGTTGCCCTGAAGAGATCCCACTCCCAGATTGACTTTGTTTTTGGTAAACTATGATTAAAAAAAAAGGTGAATATTCTAGAGTTCATTTATGTTTATCAGACCGTTTGAAATGTTCAAATTAGTGTTGACACCTATGTGCTAATGGCACCTCACAAAGACTTCATGGTTTAGTACTAAACCTCTCAGTGACAACATTTTTTTTAATTGCTGTTCAGTCAGGTCACCCGATCACTTATGTGTATGTATATATATATATGCGTGCGTGTGTGTGTGTGTATATATATATATATATATATATATATATATATATATATATATATATATATATATATATAAAATGAAGTAATAAAATAAGGTGGGAATCAAATTTTATTAGAATTCAATGTTCAGGCAAAGTACCTTAAAGTCCTTAACTCATGAGTTTTCAAAGAAAATTCTTCTCCTCAGAGGACCATTACTGCAGATAATAAAATTAAACTTTGAAAATATATAAAAATATATATAAAAATACATAAAAGTATATAAAACATCAAATATATCAGCCCAAAATATACTTATTTGTTAAAGCTATACAATTCATCCAAGTCATACAATTTAAAACATATTCAGGAAAGACACCCAAAGGGTTGATTGAAAAGGGATCCAGGTGGTGAAAGGTATTCCAAAAACGAAAAAGTTATCCAAGCGGGAAACCCGTTTGCAATCGATGCAGTAAATGACAGTGAAAAATGTATCCAGGTGTATGCAAATTATAACGAAGGACCCCACACTCTTCGCCCCGTGGGTATCGTCGTCGGTCACTCGCGCACCGGTGTTTGATATCCCGGTCGCGGTGCCGAGTAAAACAAATACTTCACTCTGCTCCAGTGTCACTGAACGACTTGTAACATAGGTGGTTCACTCGTGTCTTTATCTCTGTACTCACACGTCTGGCCCTCGGTGCAGGAATCCTTCTAGACTGAACACCCTCTTTGGCAATGATTGTCAATAGTGGCTGAAAAAAAACAAAGAATGTGTCGAACCTCCTCTAGGTCGGATGACGGCGATGATGATGATCTCGTGATTCTGTGAAGGCAAAATTACGTAGCAGGACAATTTGACAATAGAATAATTCAACAACATCGGTTTCTTTTTGTATCAAATAATTATTAAAAACAATTAAAAGGAAGGATTAATTTTACACTTGAATTTTAGCGTCTCTTATTTTGATAAAATGTCTTTGTTTACTAAACTAGTTCATCGTCTCTGTGTGTGTGTGAATCACTTTTACGACTCCTGGTATTAATTGAGACATAACTTGTCTACTGAATCCTATGGTCCATGCCATCCCAAACGAGAGCGATTGTTCGCGCAACGCCCTCACTTGGCCGGCGCTCGTGTCTGAGCTCCGGCTAACACGTCCGTCCAAGCCGCGAGTCCAAATCCAACTGATCGTCTACTCAACACAAAAAACCTTTTCTTTTCCCAAAGAGGCATATTGTAACACTCTCTCTTTCTCTCTGTGTCTTTCCTCCTCCCAGAAAGGCATATCATCACACCTTTTCTTTCTCCAACCTACCTCTTCCTCTTCCTCTCGGGGTGGGCCGGGTTTGGGATATACTGATTTACTCTCCCTCTCTCCCCTTTTCCTCGTTGGTTGGGTGAGGGGTGCGTCTCTTCCTGATTCAGATAACTTGAATTTCTTTAATAGATTCCATTGCCACGATAACAAAAACACATTAGCGGTGACATGGACCTTTATCCTAATTGATGATGGCAGCTTAGCCGGCGATCTCAAAATGTCTCTCATTGACGATAAAAGATTTTTGACCAAAGTTGTTCAGCTGGTCAAACTCATCGACGTACGGACTCAATTGCTATAGACAATTTAAGAAACCCTCTCAGACTTTGCGGCACTCTCTCTAGGCTTACTTTTTATAGCTGATTCCGTGTGAATATATACTAGTCTCAATTCTCTATCCCAATTCTACGTAGGGCCTAACCATCACCAAGATGCACACTAGTGCGCCCTAAAGTGCAAATCTCTGTCGGTCCTATTGGTCCTGTCACAAATTAATAAAATGATAAAGAAACCAAAACATATGTAAAGTTCAGAAAAGTCACTTGGTTTTGAATAATTATCATGTTCAAAATTCAGAGTTCTTATGAGGTGATCGGAATAGTGCAAACCATAACTCCCTGGTTAAAAAAAAAAATGCTCCGGTAAATCCAATTCAAATAAAATTAAACCGACCTGATGTATTCGGCCATTTTTTCTTCCAGATCCGATAAAAATTATTCCAATGAATGAAATTATCGTCGAAAATAATTACTCTCTGGCAAGCTAAGTAAACAGAATCTCTTCTTCTCCGATAAGAAATCGACACTAAATTCGTTGAAACATCTACTTATTCAAACGACGTTATCAGAACGGATGTTGAATGTCTTCGTTAACAAGGAAAAAGCGTCATAATATATTGACAGATGTGTGAAATCGACTACATGCAGAGCGGATGCTACTTGTCTGGGTCAAATCATAAGTCTAGGTCACAAAGACAGAATGCGTAAATTTAGGTCAACACCTCAAATCAACCTCCCATCTAAAATTGCTATTTGATTGTCTGCAATAAGCATATGAACCAATTTCAGACATCTAGCCCTAACAAATAATTTAGAGGATTTATGAAATTAATAATTACAAAATTGTTAAAGTATTTAAAATTTAATAATTTAATAGTTTAATTTGAATTTAATTTAAATTTAATTTTTTTTTTAATAGTTTAATTTAAATTCAATTTTTTCAAATTAAGAAGTTGTTAAAATATTTAGAATTTAATTTTTTAATAGTTTAATTTAAATTAAACATTTTTCAAATTAAGAAGTTGTTAAAATTAAGATGTTGATAAATATTTAGAATTTACAAATTTAAACTTTTGCAACTTAAAAAATTTAAAGAGATATTTAAGCATTTTCAAAGTCTAAACCCTTTAGGCATGAAAGATTTAACAAACACATTTCCAAAATTGGACAACTCTGGTCCCGACACTTACTCAAACAGCTATGGTGGATTTGGTGGTAGGCTCCATTGTGCATACTTGAATTTTCTCCTATGTCGACATTTTGAAACTAATTAATTTCTAGAGTTGATTCAATTTAAACGTTTACGTGCAGTGGCAATCTTCACAGCCTCTCAGTTACATAGACCGCAAGATCTAGATTCTGGGTTATAAGAGTTTGATTTTTTTAGGATGGACCATTTTATACTGTGTGGAATATTTTTGGATCTTAAATATTTAACTAAAGCAGTCAGTGATGTTTTGTTATTGCCGACATCGCTATTGAAGGAGTAATTATGCATAGATATGCGAGTTTTAATTAAATTTGCTGTGGCACCAATATAAGTGTGTATCCTAGGGTTTACTATTGTTCCTGAGCCATTTATATTCCTATTCACGCGTCTACTTCTATTTACTGTATCTTCATGATATGGATTAGGTTGGTTAATTAATTGTATATTATTGTTAGCATTATCGTTAACTACCATTGGAAGATCATTTTCGGCTTGCTGAGGTGGAAGATGGATAGTAAAATTATTAGGTATAGCATTATGGTGCAAATTAGTCATAATGCTCGGTTGTGAAGTTTGATTAGGGGCTGCATTTATGTGATCTCTAGGGTTCATTATAGAATTATTTAATTCAGTTACAGTGCAAGCATACACGATGTCAGTGTATGTGCATCTATTATCTAATGGGCAATCATTGGCACGCCTGCAATTGCATGTATTTATGGGATTGGAACAATTATCATTGGATTGGATAGATTTTATTTTTTTGCTATTTGCTGAGATTATTGTTTGGGCTATGTTAGGCATAGTAGAGTATGAAATTTTGATTGAGTTTTTATTAAGTACTAGCGGGGCTACCCGGCGTTGCTCGGGGTCATAAAAACATATAATTGAAGAGAAATCGCGTGTGTAACATCTTTATATTCAAACTTCTATTTCCCACCCTCTCTCTATAGCCATCTCTTTATCTTACTACCTTTCTCTTCCCTGGTCGCCCCATTTCATCGCTACTTTCTAATTTTGCCTTTTGTGAAAGCTGCTTCTTCCCCACCATTTCTCCTACGTTGCTCAGTGCAATAGTATGACATATTTCTATAAAAAGTACCACCTCTATCTGCGCTTTCTATATAGGTACTTATCTCTGCTTTGATATTCATACTATATACGTATGTATCGCCACCATGGTGCGCAAACTATATACATACCTATCGTCGCCCCAGTGCATATACTATATAAGTACCTATTGCCGCCCTGGTATGCATGCTATATACGTAACTATCACTGCCCCGGTGTGAATGCTACATACATACCTATCGCAGCCCCGGTGCGAATGCAAAATACTTACCTCTCACCTGCCCAGTGCGAATACTATACTGCAGAAGCCTCGTGGTCCTATACCACAGAAGCACCCCACCCCTGGTTGCTATACCGCAAGCGGCCTCGTGATTCTATACCGCAGAAGCACCCCCCCCCCCGCTGCTATACTGAAGAAGCACCCCCCGGTTGCTATACTGCAGAAGCCTCGTGGTCCTATACCGCAGAAGCACCCCTCCCCGGTTGCTATACCGCAGAAGCCTTGTGGTCATATACCGCAGAAGCACCCCGCCCCTGGTTGCTATACCGCAGAAGCACCCCCCTGGTGTCATACCGCAGAAGACTCAGGTTCCTATTCCGCAGAAGCACCCCCTATACCGCAGAAGCACCCCCCCCCGGGTGCCATACTGCAGAAGCCCCCACCTCCGGTTGCTATACCGCAGAAGCAGCCCCGCGGGTGCCATACTGCAGAAACCTCAAGTTCCTATACTGCAGAAGCATCCCCCCCGGGTGCCATACCATAGAAGCACTCCCTATACCGCAGAAGCCTCATGGTCCTATACCACAGAAGCACCCCTGGTTGCTATACCGCAGAAGCACTCCTGGTTGCTATATCGCAGAAGCTTCGTGGTCCTATACCGCAGAAGCACCCCCCCTATACCGCAGAAGCACCCTCCTGGTCCCATACCGAAGAAGCCTCAGGTTCCTATACTGCATAAACACCCCCCCCCCCCGAGTGAAATACAACAGAAGCACCCCTCCCCCCGCTGCTATACCAGAGAAGTACCCCCCGGTTGCTATACTGCAGAAGCCTCGTGGTCCTATACCGCATAAGTACCTCCCGGGTGCCATACTGCACAAGCCCCCACCACCCGGTTGCTATACCGCAGAAGCATCATGGTGCTATACCGCAGAAGCACCCCTGCTTGCTATACCGCAGAAGCCTCATGGTCCTATACCACAGAAGCACCCCCCGGTTGCTATACTGCAGAAGCACCCCTGGTTGCTATACCACAGAAGCACCCCTAGTTGCTATATCGCAGAAGCTTCGTGGTCCTATATCGCAGAAGCACCCCCCCTATACCGCAGAAGCATTCCCCTGGTGCCATACCGCAGAAGCCTCAGGTTCCTATACTGCATAAACACGCCTCGAGTGAGATACAACAGAAGCACCCCCTCCCCCCGCTGCTATACCAGAGAAGTACCCCCCCCCCCGGTTGCTATACTGCAGAAGCCTCGTGGTCCTATACCGCAGAAGAACCCCCCCCACCGGTTGCTATACCGCAGAAGCCTCGTGGTCCTATACCGCATAAGTACCTCCCGGGTGCCATACTGCACAAGCCCCCACCACCCGGTTGCTATACCGCAGAAGCATCATGGTGCTATACCGCAGAAGCACCCCTGCTTGCTATACTGCAGAAGCACCCCTGGTGGCTATACCGCAGAAGCACCCCTGGTTGCTATACCGCAGAAGCACCCCTAGTTTCTATATCGCAGAAGCCTCGTGGTCCTATACCGCAGAAGAACCCCCCACCGGTTGCTATACCGCAGAAGCCTCGTGGTCATATACCGCAGAAGCACCCCACCCCTGGTTGCTATACCGCAGAAGCACGCCCCCTGTGGTGTCATACCGCAGAAGCCTCAGGTTCCTATACCGCAGAAGCACCACCCGGGTGCCATACCATAGAAGCACCCCCTATACCACAGAAGCACCCCCTCGGGTGCCATACTGCAGAAGCCCCCACCTCCGGTTGCTATACCGCAGAAGAAGCCCCCGGGTGCCATACTGCAGAAACCTCAGGTTCCTATACTGCAGAATCATCCCCTCCGGCTGCCATACCATAGAAGCACCCCCCTATACCACAGAATCCTTAGGTTCCTATACCGCAGAAGCACCCCCCGGTTGCTATACCGCAGAAGCCTTAAGGTTCTATATTGCAGAACCACCCTCTGGTTGCTATACCACAGAAGTACCTCCCCAGTTGCTATACTGCAGAAGCACTCCCCCCCCCCACGGTTTCTATACCGCAGAAACCTCCAGTTCTTATACTGCAGAAGAATCCCCCCCCCGGGTGCCATACCATAGAAGCACCCCTATACCGCAGAAGCACCCCCCCCCCGGGTGCCATACTGCAGAAGCCCCCACCACCCGGTTGCTATACTGCAGAAGCACCCCCGCTTGCTATACCGCAGAAGCCTCCCCCCACGGTTTCTATACCGCAGAAGTACCCCCTGGGCGCCATACAGCAGAAGCACCCCCCAGGTGCTATGCAGCAGAAACCTCCAGTTCTTATACCGCAGAAGAATCCCCCCCCCCCCGGGTGCCATACCATAGAAGCACCCCTATACCACAAGAGCACCCTCCGGTTGCTATACCGCAGAAGCACCCCTGGTTGCTATATCGCAGAAGCTTCGTGGTCCTATACCGCAGAAGCACCCCCTATACTGCAGAAGCACCCCCTGGGTGCCATATCGCAAAAGCCTTAGGTCCTATACCGAGAAGCCTGATGGTTCTATATTGCAGAACCACTCCTCGGTTGATATACCACAGAAGTACCCCACTGGTTGCTATACTGCAGAAGCACCTCCCTCCCCTGGTTTCTATACCGCAGAAGCACACCCCCGTGTGCCATACCGCAGAAACACCCCCCGGGTGCCATACCGCACAACCCTCAGGTTCCTATACTGGAGAAGCACTCCCCACCGGTTTCTATACCGCAGAAGCACCCCCCGGCTGCCATACTGCAGAAGCCTCAAGTTCCTATACCGTAGAAGCACTCCCCTGGTGCTATACCACAGAAGACTCAGGTTCCTATACTGCAGAAGCACTCCTCGGGTGCAATACCGCAGAAGCTACTGCTGAAATAACTCTTACTGACTTCCCTCTCCTTTTCATCTGCAAAATAGTCCAAAAAGGAACGAAGATGGCGTTAAAATATTTTCCAAACCTATCACTACAGTAGCTCTATCTAGGATATTGAGAATTTTTCTCCCGGACAACACCGAGTACTTTGAAAATCAAGGAGGCCTCCTGAGCACTACTGAAATCACTCTTATCGATTCCCCCATCCTTTTCAGCGTAGATGCTGTTAAAATATTATCCAAACCTATCACTACAGTAGTACTATCTAGGACATTGAGCACTTTTCTCCTGGACAACGCGAAGTACTTTGAAAATACAGGGGGGGCTCCTGAGTACTACTGAAATAACTCTTAGGTATCCTCGCTTCTTCTGATCTTCAAAATAGTCCAAAGTGGAACAAAGATTGCGTTAAAATATTTTCCAAACCTATCACTACAGTAGCTCTATCTAGGATATTGAGCACTTTTCTCCCGAACAACGGCGTGTAATTTTAAAATCAAGGAGGCCTCCTGAGAACTACTGAAATCACTCTTATCGATTCCCCCATCCTTTTCAGCATAGATGCTGTTAAAATATTATCCAAACTTATCACTACAGTAGCTCTATCTAGGACATTGAGCGCTTTTCTCCTGGACAAGGCCAAGTACTTTGAAAATCAAGGAGGCTTCCTGAGTACTACTGA
This sequence comes from Sepiola atlantica, assembly GCA_963556195.1. NCBI lineage: Eukaryota > Metazoa > Mollusca > Cephalopoda > Sepiida > Sepiolidae > Sepiola > Sepiola atlantica. Next base: position 73,270,405 of record OY744530.1, read on the forward strand.
AATCACTTAGGTATCCTCCTTCATTTTCATCTGCAAAATAGTCCAAAGGGGAACGAAGATGGCATAAAAATATTTTCCAAACCTATCACTACAGTAGCTCTATCTAGGATATTGAGCACTTTTCTCCTGGACAACGCCGAGTAATTTGAAAATCAAGGAGGCCTCCTGAGCACTACTGAAATCACTCTTATCGATTCCCCCATCCTTTTCAGCATAGATGCTGTTAAAATATTATCCAAACTTATCACTACAGTAGCTCTATCTAGGACATTGAGTGCTTTTCTCCAGGACGACGCCAAGTACTTTGAAAATCAAGGAGGCTTCCTGAGTACTACTGAAATCACTTAGGTATCCTCCTTCATTTTCATCTGCAAAATAGTCCAAAGGGGAACGAAGATGGCATTAAAATATTTTTCAAACCTATTACTACAGTAGCTCTATCTAGGATATTGAGCACTTTTCTCACGGACAATGCCGAGTAATTTGAAAATCAAGGAGGCCTCCCAAACACTACTGAAATCACTCTTATCGATTCCCCCATCCTTTTCAGCGTAGATGCTGTTAAAATATTATCCAAACTTATCACTACAGTAGCTCTATCTAGGATATTGAGCACTTTTCTCACGGACAATGCCGAGTAATTTGAAAATCAAGGAGGCCTCCCAAACACTACTGAAATCACTCTTATCGATTCCCCCATCCTTTTCAGCGTAGATGCTGTTAAAATATTATCCAAACCTATCACTACAGTAGCTCTATCTAGGATATTGAGCACTTTTCTCCTGGACAATGCCGAGTAATTTGAAAATCAAGGAGGCCTCCTGAGCACTACTGAAATCACTCTTATCGATTCCCCCATCCTTTTCAGCGTAGATGCTGTTAAAATATTATCTAAACCTATCAATACCGTAGCTCTATCTAGGACATTGAGCACTTTTCTCTCAGACAACGCCGCGTACTTTGAAAATCAAGGAGGCCTCCTGAGCACTACTTAAATCACTTAGGTATCCTCCCTTCTTTTCATCTGCAAAATAGTCCAAAGGGGAATGAAGATGGCGTTAAAATATTTTCCAAACCTATCACTACAGTAGCTCTATCTAGGATATTGAGCACTTTTCTCCGGGTGCCATACCACAGAAGCCTCAGGTTCCTATACTGCAGAAGTCCCCCCCCACCGGTTGCTATACTGCAGAAGCCTCTACTGACATCACTCTTACCGATCCCCACTTCTTTTTATTCTGCACAATAGTCCGAAGAGAATCGTAAATGGCGTTAAAATATTATACAAACTTATACCTACAGTAGCTCTATCTAGAACATTGAGCAGTTTTCTCCCAGACAACGGCGAGTATTTAAAAGTCAAGGAGACTTCTGGAGCACTACTGAAATCACTCTAACAGCCCCCCGCCCCCCCCCCCGCTTTTCATCTGCAAAATAGTTCGGAGAGAAACGTAGATGCTGTTATTTGGCATTCCCCGATAGGGCGCCTCTAGCAGTAAGCAATAAACTTACTCCTCCCCAAAGACGGGAGGCAAAGCCTGGGAGTGTGGACCTCCTAGAACTGCACGGGACAAACCCATAGACCGGCGGAATCAAGCCCCGAAGGCCAAGACGATACCAGTCTATGGGGTGCAGTATCCATCAGAACAGATACTACACTTTGATCTTAGCCAAAAGAAGTGAATTAATGTCATTTTCGTTTAAAAAAATGGCGTATAAAAGCTATGTTGAATTAGAGAAAAACGGCCTAGGGGAGTCTAAAATTCTTTGTTGATATTCAAAACTCATGTAAGAATTTGTTGAATACAATGTTTGTTCAAAGAAAATCATAGTTATTATTACTTGTTAATTTAATAATGTAATTTGAACAGTGTCTAGTGGATAGACCGCTGTACCGCTGTAGATTTGTTATAAATACTCCATTAAATTACATTACAATTTTGAATTTATCAAGCTTTGTGGGCCCCAGTTCGGATCCTCGGCGTGTGGTTCGGGCCGGGCCTCCAGCTTGAAAAGAACTGGTCGGAAGTGGAGTCAAAGGTCGAAGCTGAGGCATGCGCCACGTATGTCTTTCCTCTCATCCTTTACTGATTGGCTGTACTAACCATGTCTGCGGTCCACTTGGCGGCACTCACGCGCCAGCTCTTCACACTTTTGTGGCAGGGCAAACAGCCGTTGGTCCGCAGACAGGTCTGTACTTAACGTCTCAACGAGGGGGGTTTGGGAATGCCTGACTTGGCAAGTCATAAACATGCCGAGATACAGGCATTCTTGAGCCGTACTTTATTAGAAGAGTCTGCATGAGGCCCTGAGGTTGAGAAGGCTTTTCCCAACCTCATCCCTGACCACCAGGTTGAAGGAAGACGCAAACCAAGGGGGCAATCGCAGTTCTTGAACGAATGCCGAGCTGCGCTCAAACAACTGCCGGGGTCCAGCGACCTCGCACGGTCTAGAAAGACACTTTATCGGGAGTTAGTGGCGGGGACCGCTTCGGATCCGCTTGTGGGGCGTCTTGGGCGGTCAGAGGGGGAGATCCGCTCTCAGTGGAGTTGGGCGCCGGGTCGGTGTCATCTCAATAACGCTGAGTTTTCTCTGACCTGGCGATTGGTCTGGAACGCACTGCCTCTCGAATACAGACGTTTCAAAACTAACTGTGGAGAAAACCCCTTCTGTCTGCGTTGCATAAACGCAGACTCGAAGAAGAAACGGTAGCGCACGCCTTCTTTGAATGCATCAAATTGCGCGAGTTTTGGAAGTATGTGAACGAGGTGACGGCTCGCATCACTCCCGAGCAGTCAGTACCCTTGGACGTAGCATCTGTAGTGTACAATGTGATGCCTCCGTGGTGCAGGGAGAAACAAATGGTGTTTCTCACGATCCTAGCCGTAGCTAGACTTGTAGTGTGGACCTCACGCATAGATATAGGGAAAGGGGGTGAATCACCTTCTGATTACGAACTGATTTCGCACTTTAAACATCAGCTTAAGGTCAAAATCAGGTGTGATAGGAGGAGATTGCACTCAGCTTTATTTAAAAGAAGGTGGATACACACCGCTAGTTTGTGTCTGTTTGGACGTGCCAGGTTTGAGTACGTGTTCCCTGCCTAGGCATGGTGCACGCCGACCTAAGGTCTTATCAGACCCCACCCCAGATAGCAAAGTCTCTTAGCTAATAGCACGAATGAGCTCTGCCCCGTCGGAACTGACTCGCTTGTTTTCGGCTCTTAAAACAAACCGGAAAAAAGTGAGCAGCTCACACTTAGATAGATTTGGGAGGGCCTTACTAACAAAAATTTTTTTTTTTTCTACCCCTCACCCAGCCAATGAATTTTGTACACCCACTTATTTGTAAATAAAAAACGTCATAACAAATTGGGGTTAATATTATGGAGCCTGCCCAAAGAGTGAATGAGGTATTTTGGTGACTGGAACTAGTTTAGAGAATAGACCAAGAGAATGACACACGACCCCCACCCACCCAACCCAACTCTGGCCTTGTGCCACATCTTTTGTAATTTTCCATTTTTTACTTCAAAGAAATGTATCATCCAAAAGATAAATAAAATCAAGCTTTGTTGGCCTTTTTGGCTAAGATCAAAGTGTAGTATCTGTTCTCAGCATTTTTGCCTTGAAGACAAGTGTATTATCTAGTCATATCCGATAAGTGTCAGTCTTACACTGTCGAATCAAAAATAAGATTATCGTTTTATTTTTGAATCCCTTTTCCTTTGGTGGACTTCCTCTCCTCTAAAGTACGTACTAATACGCGCCCAAGGTCAGGATCTCTCTCACCGACTAATACTCATACTCCCCCCTCCCCTAAATTTAGCCTGATGCCCTCACACCGGCGAATGCCGACACTCCCATTCCCACGATTTGGCCTGAGGCGCTCATACCGGCGAATGCCGACATTCCCCCTCCCCAGATTTGGCCTGAGGCGCTCATACCGGCGAATGCCGACATCCCCCTCCCCAAATTTGGCCTGAGGCGCCCCATCGGTGAATACCAATACTCCCCCCTCCCCCAAATTTGGCCTGAGGCGCTCACACCGGCGAATGCCGACCCCGCCCAAATTTGGCCTGAAAGGAGGAGGTAATGCCTATCATGATAACAGTAATCCAACAATAAAAAGTAGTAGCCCAACAATAAAACGTAGTGACCTAACCATAAAAAGTGGTTACCCAACCATAAAACGTAGTGACCCAACCATAAAAAGTGGTGACCCAACTATAAAACGTAGTGATTAAACCATAAAACGTAGTGACCCAACCATAAAACGTAGTGACCCAACCATAAAAAGTGGTGACCCAACCATAAAACGTAGTGACCCAACCATAAAAAGTGGTGACCCAACTATAAAACGTAGTGATTAAACCATAAAACGTAGTGACCCAACCATAAAACGTAGTGACCCAACCATAAAAAGTGGTGACCCAACCATAAAATGTGGTGACCCAACAATAAAACGTAGTGACCTAACAATAAATCGTAGTGACCCAACCATAAAACGTAGTGACCCAACCATAAAAAGTGGTGACCCAACAATACAAGATAGTGACCCAGCAATAAAAAGTGGTGACCCAGCAATAAAACGTGGTGACCAAACAATAAAAAGTGGTGACCAAACAATAAAAGTGGTGACCAAACAATAAAAAGTGGTGACCCAACAATAAAACGTAGTGACCCAACCATAAAAAGTAGTGACCCAACAATAAAAAGTAGTGACCCAACCATAAAAAGTAGTTACCCAACAATAAAAAGTAGTGACCCAACAATAAAAAGTAGTTACCCAACAATGAATCGTAGTGACCCAACAATAAAAAGTAGTGACCCAACAATAAAAAGTGGTGACTTAACCATAAAACGTAGTGACCCCACAATAAAACGTAGTGACTTAACCATAAACGTAGTGACCCAACCATAAAACGTAGTGACCCAACCATAAAAAGTGGTGACCCAACAATAAAAAGTAGTGACCTAACCATAAAACGTAGTGACCAAACAATAAAACGTTGTTACCCAACACAAAAAGTGGTGACCCAGCAATAAAAAATGGTGACCTAACCATAAAACGTAGTGACCAAACAATAAAACGTAGTGACCCAACCAAAAAAAGTAGTGACCCAACAATAAAACGTTGTGACTGAACAATCAAACGTAGTGACCCAACCATAAAAAGTGGTGACCCAGCAATAAAAAGTGGTGACACAACAATAAACGTAGTGATTAAACCATAAAAAGTGGTGACCCAACAATAAAAAGTGGTGACCCAACAATAAAACGTAGTGACCTAACCATAAATCGTAGTGACCAACAATAAAACGTAGTGACCCAACCATAAAACGTAGTGACCAACCCTAAAAAGTGGTGACCCAACAATAAAACGTAGTGACCCAGCAATAAAAAGTGGTGACCCAGCAATAAAACGTGGTGACCCAACCAAAAAAGTGGTGACCCAACAATAAAAGTGGTGACCAAGCTATTGCTGGTGACCCAACAATAAAACGTAGTGACCAACATTAAAAAGTGGTGACCCAACAATAAAAAGTGGTGACCCAACAAAAGAAGTGGTGACCCAACAATAAAACGTAGTGACTCAAGCATAAAACGTTGTGACCCAACCATAAAAAGTAGTGACCTAGCAATAAAACGTGGTGACTCAACAATAAAAAGTGGGGACCCAACAATAAAAGTGGTGACCCAACAATAATAAGTTGTGATTTTACCATAAACGTAGTGACCCAACCATAAAACGTAGTGACCCAACAATAAAACGTGGTGACCCAACCATAAACGTAGTGACCCAACCATAAAACGTAGTGACCCAACAATAAAAAGTTGTGCCCAAACAATAAAACCTTGTGACTTAACAATAAAACGTAGTGACCAACCATAAAAAGTGGTGACTTAACAATAAAACGTAGTGACTAAACAATAAAACGTAGTGACCCAACAATAAAACGTAGTGACTTAACCATAAACGTAGTGACCCAAACATAAAACGTAGTGACCCAACCATAAAAAGTGGTGACCACCAAACAATAAAACCTTGTGACTTAACAATAAAACGTAGTGACCCAACCATAAAAAGTGGTGAGCCAGCAATCAAAAGTGGTGACCCAGCAATAAAAAGTGGTGACCCAACAATATAACGTAGTGATTAAACCATAAAAAGTGGTGACCCAACAATAAAAGTGGTGACCAAGCTATTGCTGGTGACCCAACAATAAAACGTAGTGACCAACATTAAAAAGTGGTGACCCAACAATAAAAA
>OY744530.1:73286677-73291677 GCA_963556195.1 Sepiola atlantica
GCTAAATCTATAGTATTACCTAATTCTTTAATAAGTTCTTTATGTGGTATTTTTGTATATAATGTACTAAAATCATATGTCGAGATTGATTTAGCCTGTTTACGAAAATTAATATGATCCAATTTTTCTTTTACTAGATCTGAATTATTTACCACCCAAAATAGGTTTATATTACTATAGAATTTACGTCTTTTATGGGAATTATTTATTTGATTTATAATTAATTTAAAGACTTTAGATACAGCCTTACTTAAAGGTTTAGTGATGCACATTTTTGAGGCAACAATAAAACGGGCGCCAACTGGTGTTTTATGCATTTTAGGTACCCAATACATACATGGAAGTTTTTTGTACTTTTCTTCTAATTTTAATCCTAATTTTTCACAAATAACAGTATTGTTTATAATAATATTATCGCCTTTACTATTACTTAATTTATAAGTATCTGAAGATTCACCTATTATTCCTACTTCTAGCAATAAGCGTTGTATATAATATTTTTTACAGATAAAAGCTCCATTATTTGTCGCCTTATCAATAGGAACTATTACACACCTATTTTGAAGTATTTCAAGCTCCGTAGTTATTTGTGGATTTCTAAGGAGGGGATTCGTTTTTGTAGGGTGTTTAAATTCTTTTAAACGTTCTACTTTTTTATTTACGAATCTAAGTACATTATATTTCCATGCGTCAAATGTATAGTGTAATAGTTTATACTTTTTTGCCATGGATGCAGTGAAATTATCTAACACTTTATTTATTTCCTTAACACATTTCGCATAATTTAAACATTTAGGTTCTCTATAGTTTGGGCCTTTACTTAGGAGTTTTCTTAATTTAGAATTTTACCGGCATAAGGGCCTCAACTGACCCCCCCCAACTATTCAGAAAATTCAGGATTGATTGGGAAGTATTCACCAAGATGACGGGTATGCCAACATCTCAGGTCAATATACAGCTATACAGTTCTGCTGATGAGTTCGTCCAGAATGCTATAGTCAACACTCACCCTAAATTCTTCACCGCTGACCCAGACAAGCTACTAGGAATGATAGAGGCATTGGTCACTCAAAAATCGAATCCCATCGTTCATCGCCTTACTTTTACCTCCATGTCACAGGGTGAGACTGAAACAATACAGAACTATCTCGTCTGCCTCCGGGCCACAGCGCTGGACTGCAACTTTTTATGTCCTCTTTGTGAGCATGACCTGTCTAACATGTACATCAAGGACCAGCTCATCAGGGGAATAGCAAACAATACCCTCCAAGCAGACCTGCTGGCCAAAGCTGGAACACTTACAACTCTCAAACAAAATGTTCGCCATTCTGAGGCGTTCGAATCGGCATTGAAAGACCAAATTTCAATGGCTGACACCTCTGACATAGCTATTGCACGGATATCTACGTACCGCAAGCAGAAAACCAGTGCTCAAGCTAATAAAGGTCATATTAGTATCAGCAACTCCACCAAATGTGATAACTTTCAAGCTTGCATGGGTTGTGGTAGCCATTATCATGGTATCCCAGGAACAAGCTCTCGCCAGTTAAAATGTCCAGCATGGGGTCAAACATGCAGCACTTGTGGGAAACTTAACCACCTTTCAAGAGTGTGCCGAGCAAAGAAACCCTGTATTGGAATTGACGAGGCTCCCATGGATTCTCTTATCACTCACATCACATTAAACCAGACAAGGGATACATATACGACTGCAAGTGAAAATCAAATAGCAGAAATAGATGCGTATGTTATCCCATTTTCACCAAATCCAGATCCCAGACAAGCGAAGAACATCCCTGGTGACTACCAAACAAAGCTGAAGATTTTCCATGATAGTGGGGCCACTATATGTCTAGGGGGATCAAAGCATCTGTTTAACATGGGGCTCACAATGAATAACTTAGTACCATCAAGAAAAATCGTTCGGACTGTGGGAGATTTCAGACTTGTGTGTCAGGGATGGTTACCTGTGAAATTCGAAGTTTGTGGAAGAACAACCAAGCAAGCCATTGATGGGATCCAGCGACTTTATTTCAGCAAGGCAGCATGCATTGATGTGGGAATGCTGCCTGAAGATTTCCCAAACCCTAATCTAACACATTGAGTATGTGAATCAATTGCCAAGTCGCCCCAAAAGCCTTCCCTTCACCCCAACGGAAGAAAACATTAGTAGACTTAAGGATTGGCTCCTAGAGCATTTTGCCAAGACAACGTTAAAAAACAATGGGGTGTTCCCATCTATGTCCGGCCCCACCGCCCATATTCACCTTAAAGAGGGAGCGGTCCCATAAGCCAGACACAACCCAATTCCTGTGCCTTATCATTTCAAGGAGCAAGTACGACTCGCACTTTGGGATGATGTTAAAAGAGCCATTCTTACTGCAGTGCCCGTTGGTACCCCTACCGAATGGTGCAGCACTATGGTAATCACTGCAAAAAAAGATGGAAAACCAAGAAGAACGGTGGACTATCAGCATTTAAACTCGCAGTGCAAACGATAAACACATCACACTAGCTCACCATTCCAATTGGCATTACAGGTGCCACCCAACAAAAAAAAACCCGTCTTAGATGGAATGGATGATTATCATTCAATCCCTCTAGATGAGGAATCTCAGCCACTTACAACTTTCATCACGGAGTGGGGTCGTTTCATGTATCTTTGCATGCCTCAGGAATACTTAGCCTCCGGTGATGCCTATACGCATAGATATGATGAGATCATTAAGAACATTCCTCGCAAAGTGAAGGTCGTTGATGATACGCTACTTTTTGACAACAATATAGAAGATGCCTTCTATCATACATTTGACTACCTATCGCTTTGCGCAAAAAACGGAATTGTCCTTAACAAAAATAAATTCCAATTTTTGCAAAGATGTGGTTCAGTTTGGAGGCCTTCAAATAACATCATCAGGAGTAGCCCCTTCCGCAAATTTACTTAATGCAATTGTCAACTTTCCTATCCCAAAGAATATAACTGATGCAAGGTCTTGGTTTGGATTAGTTAACCAAGTAGCATGGGCACATTCCCTAAGCACCATAATGTCTCCCTTTCGAGACCTTGTCAAACAAAATTCATGCTTCATTTGGAATCAGGATCTCGAGAATGCATTTTTCACATCCAGGCAAATCATTGTGAATTTGGTAAAAAAGGGTGTAACGACCTTTGATATTAACAGAGCAACCTGCCTTGCTCCAGACTGGAGTAAAGAAGGTATGGGTTTCCTGCTATTACAAAAACACTGTATATGTTCCACTGAGAAAGCACCGGTATGTTGTCCTAAGGGCTGGCACATTGTATTTGCAGGCAGCAGATTTTGCACAGATGCGGAGTGCCGATATGCACCCATTGAAGGCGAAGCAGTAGCAATCGCTGGGCATTAGACAAATGTCGTATATTTATTATGGGCTGCCCTAACGTAATAGTAGTAACAGACCACCAGCCCTTACTAGGAGTATTTGGCGACAGAGACCTGAGCAAGATACATAACCCGCGCCTCTTTAAGCTTAAAGAGAAATCACTCAGGTATTTTTTTACCATCCAACACTGCCCAGGAAAGTTGCATCAGGGTTCCGATGCCGTCTCTCGCAACCCAGTCCCTACAATGAGTGCCCTTACATCCTTATCTTCCACACACCCTTCCTCTGAAGACATCCACCTCTCGGATAAAATAGATGCTATGGTGGAGGTAGCAACCCAGCAGACCATGAACGATTTTAAAGACAACGATACAATCCTGTCAGCTGATCACGTACGTGCATCAGGCCGAAATGATCCATCTTACACGACTCTGATCAACACAATACAACTAGGTTTTCCATCCAAACGTTCACTTACTGAACCGGAAATCCGTAACTTCTGGGATGTACGCCATCGACTAAGTACTGACAGGAGCTTAGCACTGATAGATGCAAGATTTGTGGTACCCAAATCTCTCAGAGGAAAAGTACTACGTTATCTACACTCAGCCCACCACGGCGTGGTTGGCATGAAAGCCCGTGCCAATGAATCGGTGTATTGGCCCGGTATGAATGCATCAATATGCAACTTTCGAGCTAATTGCCTAATCTGCACAAGCATTGCTCCAAGTACGCCACCTGAACCACTCGTATTAACCCAAGCTCCAGATTGGCCCTTCCAGCAGATAGTGATGGACCTTTTTTATGTCAGACACATTGCATATCTTGTCTGTGCAGACAGACTCACTGGCTGGATTATTTTGTATCATCTTAAACCAGGTCATGCCATCACCTCAAAACTAATATCTATTTGTCGGAAACTATTCCACACATATGGCACTCCAGAAGAACTTAGTAGCGATGGTGGCCCACCTTTGAATTCCAACATGTTTCAGCAGTTCCTCAAGACATGGTGTGTGAAGCACAGACAGTCCTCAGTGGCATATCCTCAATCTAATGGCCGAGCAAGGTTAGCTGTAAAAACAGCGAAGAGGATAATTCATGGAAATACAGGTCCCCAGGGCTCATTGAATAATGACAGTGTTGCCAGAGCCATCCTGCAATATCGCAACACCCCTATCCAAGGCATTGGTCTATCCCCAGCACAACTCTTGCTCCACCGCCGACTTCATGACTTCATACCATCCCAATCCGCACTATATAAACCACATGCAAAATGGATAGCTGCAGCTAGGAACCGTGAGATAAGCTTATCTCAGCGCAATGCTCACCTCACCGAGCGGTACAATCGCACAGCGCATACTTTATGCCCACTCCAAGAAGGAGAAAGAGTATCAATACAACGTGCAAACAATCGTCGATGGGACACAACAGGTCGTGTTGTCGAAACTCTCCCTAACCGTCAGTATCGGATCAGGATTGATGGGTCAGGCAGAATCACTTTGCGAAACCACAGATTCCTCAGAAACTTGCAACACCTGTAATTCCAGTCCCTATTCCCAGTCCTTCGACTGAATCTCCCAATCCAACGCCTTGTGATTCCCATACACCTGGTACACCATTGCCGCATAACAGAG